>CM076573.1:177820698-177975587 GCA_034641835.2 Pinus albicaulis | reverse complement strand
AAAATTCATTCATCTGTTTTATGAACTTTTATTATGGGGACGCTATGTCTACAGATAGTAATGATGATATCAAAGCTTACTATAAGCATGGCCCCTCTTGGATATTGTTGACGCTCCAAATAAGAACACCCACACACACATACACATATATATACCTCTAGGTTGAAATGTACAAAAGAGTATTATTAAATTATAAAACTTAAAAAATACTTGATCATATCATGCAAACTAACTTTATATTTCACATAAGAGCACAAATATATACTTCATAGCTAGGAGTATTGTTGATTTTTACAACTAGGCATATTTTTTATAGTTTTTTTAGAGAAAAATTTGTGCACCTTTAGATATCATTACATATCACATCTGCCTTCATCTACACTCTTCTTCTATACATTCCCCATGAATACCATGGGCCATTGATCCATGGGTTGTTTTTATAGTTTATTATTATTTTATTTTTTATTGTATTTGACTTAGTTAGATTGTTCATTACATTATGTTAATCTTTTTATTTTTATTTTTTTGTAATTTGACATAGTCAAAATGTTAAACATGGCATAACAACATTTCTATCATAGAGCATTGTGACACAAAAATGTAATATTTAAATACATAAATATTTATTTTACTATTTTTATAGTGTTTTTTATCCATGCAAGTTAAATTAATTGGTTTGTGTGGAGCTTAATTTTATGATATAAATTTTATTTAAATCTAACAAATTTTTAATAACATCATTTTAACTTAAAAGTCACCCAAGCCTAAATACTTATCTTAATTTCCCCCTTTAAATAAACTACATTCCACGTGAATACCATGGGTCAATACCATGGGTTGTTTTTATAGTTTATTATTATTTTATTTTATTATTTTTATTTTTTATTGTATTTTGACCAATAGTTATTTTCCTTTTTTATAGTGTTTTTTATCCATTTATTTTAAATTAATTGGTTTGTGTGGAGTTTAATTTTATGTTATAAATTTTATTTAAAACATTACAATCATCTAACATTTGATCCAATGGCTCAAACATGGACACATTGGCAGCTAGGGGAGTTGTTTTCAAATAAGAACGCTTTAAGGCGTAATACCAAATTTTTAATAACATCTTTTAAACTTAAAACTTGTGGATCTAATGGCCTAAAATGTTTCAATCGTCTAACATTTGATCCAATGGCTCAAACATGGATACAATGGTAGCTAGGGGAGTTGTTTTCAAATAAGAACGCCTAATAAAAAGTGACTTTTTAAGAGAATATTTGTATTGTCTTAAAAACATGTCTTAAAAGTGCCCTTCCTGTAGTAGTGATGCTTGCAATGTAATGGTATGAATCATCTTTGACTTTAACATAGTCAATTTATTTATTAGTTAATTAAACATAAAATTAAGACAATCATATAAATTAAATGGGTGGTAAATGAGGAAAGACATCAATCCATAATAAACATCAAAACACTTTCAAGACATTAAAATATTAAAAAAACTTAAAAATTAACTAAATTATTTTAAAATAACAGTAATTATTATTATTAATGATAAAAATAACTAACATATAAGTTTAACATATATACATTTAAAAAAAACATGTGACAAGATTCTTAACCACAAAGAGTCACTGCCACTTCGTTATGTAGGATTTTAATTTACAAATAGGCTTTGTTACAATATCATAGGCTAATTCCATTGCTTATCAATACCACATGTCCAAAAAACCAAAATTCATTTCATATGACACTTGCTCATATAACATTTTTTTAATTACTTCATTAATTAAAATAACAAAAGAGACATAACTACTTTAGAAATAAATATAAGTATTTGATTTGTGTATACTACTTAGAATATTCTAGAATATTATATGCAAGTTAAATCCGTCATCCACCTAATAATTATTAGTAATTAAATTAAAATTCTACAAGCCCTATTCCAAAATAGACATGCTTATTGACATAATTAAGAAATTATACATAGTTGATTTAATGAACTTTCTAATACTAATTTATGATTGTTATTTGATGTAGTTGAAGATATGATATTAACACACTATGTTTGTATATTATGTTTGTATTTTGATGTTATCACGAGGTATGTACACATTGATTAAATCTCTCTTTTATCACTTTTGTGGGTTTATATTTGTCTCCAAAGAATTGAAATAATTATTAACAAAAACAAGTTGCTACTTTATTTATCTTCTTTGTGGATTAAAGTCTATTCTTAAAGAGTTGGATAGGATTATTATTAGAGTTGTGACTAGTCTACACATATCTTATGTTGGGTACATTGCACACATTAGTTCATCATGACTTTATTATGACCTACACTCTAGCCATCATTAACGGTTTTTTCATGCATTGATAGATGCACATATGACCACTTTTTATTCCCACTAGACATTTCCTATCATTTGGATTTTTTTTCTATTTTTAAGGTTTTCTATTTTTAGCAAGGGGACCCTAGGATGACATGTGCCAATGACTAGACTTTGATTGAAGGATGAAAAGGATAAATCCACTCCATTAATTCATATTACCTCATGCCTAGGCCTTCTTAGAGTGAGTACACACCTCTTCCCTACTTTATAGCAGTTAACCACAATTTTTTCTCCATCGTGTTGTTAGTTGACTTTTAGTCCTATTTTGGAGTTTAAATGGCTAATATTTCGATCCATTTTAGGAAACTTTGTTAATTTTGGGTCTCCAAAGTTTGATTTTGACCTATTTGCCAAGTAGGGAAAGTGTTTTTAATGGGTCTATTTATTGTATTCATGTTCAACAATAATATATCATCAAATTTTGAGTATTTGAATTATTTCCTTAGTTCATTAGTCAAATTATAAATAGTGATATTCTCTCTTCTTTCTTGTTTTGCAAGAAGCTAGTGTAGTAACTTTTGACATTTATATCATATAATTATGTTTAAAATTCAACTTACAATTCCAAAAAAAATTGCATAAATATTACCAAAAAAATATAGTCATACATAAAAACTTAAAATATTTATATGAAATTTAAAAATGTTATTTAATATGGTTGAACTAATTAATTTTATTTCATAGACTAATTAATGTATTTATTATCCCATTTACAATATATAATATATTTATCATCTCATTTATAATATTATCTTAAATAATAGATATGATTATTTGTGTGGAATATATTGATGTGATTATCTTTGAAAATGCTCAATATATAAACTTTTCTATTCATGTTTATTTTAAACTAATTTTTTAATGTAATGGTATACCAATCATCTTTGACGTTTAAGTGGCACAATCATATAAATTAAATGGTTGGTAAATTCCTATAGACATAAATTCTTAATTAACCTCAAAATATTTACTTCATTATACATCTTACATTCCTAAAATTAAAAACTAACAAAAATATAATTTTATTATAATTTTTTTTGTTCACATCTACAACATTATATATTCTACATGTGGAATATACATACTGTCAACATCCATTATTATTATTATTATAAATAATAAAAAAATTGATATATATATATATATATATATATATATATATATATATATATATATATATATATATATATATATGGAAAAATATAAATAAGTTTTGTTACAATAATACAGGTCAATATCATGCCTTATCAATACTGCATGTCCAAAAAAACCATAAATCGCTTCATATGACACATGTTGATGTGTCATTTTTTTTAATAATTGATTAAAAGATTAAGGAGTTTTCTCAACCAGGTTTTTTGGAGTTTTCAACGGATTTTCTGGCTCCAATCCGGTAGCAAATTTGAGGTGAAATATTGATTTGTGTTATTTAAATTAGTTTTTTGACTACATATATGGATTCAGCACCCTGAAAAATCCCTAGGGCACTTTGATTGTGTAGAGTTTGCCCATCAAACTTGTGATTTCAATGAATTCCTGTTGATTTTAGAGAAATTAGATCAGAAAAATAAATCGGAAAACTTTTCAAAAAACCACATTAAAGACAACTCAAAAGATTAAAAAACATAACTACTTTGAAAATAAATTTCAACCTTTAATTTGTGTGTATTATTATGAATATTCTAAAATATTTCATAAAAATTAAATCTCTACTATCCAATTAATAATTATTAATAATTAAATTCATTTTAAAAATTCTATTTAAAAAAAATAAAACATTTAAAATAATAAAAAATAACAATTTCAACGAAATTTTCAAATAATAAATAAAAACATAAAATCATTAAACTCACCACATAAAACATCTCTCATTACTCTGGTAAAGATGCTTTAGAGGACATTGTTGTCACTTGGTGATTGATCTGCATCACCTGAAAATCAGTGAAAATATACAAATCCTTAATACTAACCGATGAGGTTATGCTCCAATGAAGGGAGAAGAGACAGACATTCTCATGCCTTCAACTTTTATAAAAAAAAAATTAACAATACTCCGAAAAACCTTACCTCTTTTTCCCAATTGGTTTTCCATGTAATAAATATGAGGACAATGGTTTGAATTGCAGTTCCGCAAATCATTCCGGTCCAAATCCCCTGCAACCAAGATTATAAACAATGTAACACTACAAATAAAATTTACATCCATGAAAACTGATAAAACAGTGATTCCCATGATAAAGTGTGCTCACCATTATACTTAAATGAAACACAAAACCTAATATCAGGCCAAATGGAAGACCAATTAAACAGTAGCATATGATGTTTACATAAGCAACAATATACTGTTTTCCTAATCCAACCGCCACACCTGATTGGAAATAAAAATACAAGTTCAGAAATCAATAACAAAAATACTTGCCTAAGACTAAATTCATTAAAAAACTGACCATAAATGTCATAACATCTGAGAAAAATTCATAAGAAATGGAGATTTGAATTGCTTATGATATGGAGTTTACCGATGAGAACCGGCTGTACACTGTTGAGGATGATTGTGCATGCTAACAAGATGGCCAATTTGGCAACAGCCTCTTGTACCGCAGTGCTGTTTGTAAACAAATAACCCAAATCACTGCGGAAAACCAGAAGAAGCGCCAAAAACATAATTCCTATAATAGAAGAATAGGCTGTTGAGACAAGTATAGAAAATTTGGCTCCACGGGTATTCTGGGCTCCAAGTTGGTTGGCAACCCTCACACTGCATGCAACATTTGAAAGGAATGTAATTCAAGAGATGTTGGGGTTTATATTGTATCACTCTTGACTATAAAGGTGCAGTTTAAAGTTTTTAAGGAATTACCTGGTTGCAACAAGAAAGCCAAGCGGTATAGACAACTCCCAGTCGTTGATGTTCAAGCTGTAAGGTATTCAGACACCATATAGTTTAACTTGAATGCAAGCTCTTATTCTGTAATAGCTAAATCAACCACTATAATTTCATTTACTTGAAAATTTGTGATTGTTTTATCTTTTCATTAAAACATGAAAAGTAATTACTTGTGTCCTCAAAAACTGTACTACAGGCTTGGAATGGAGCTCTGTGGCCCCTCTCAAGCGATGTGTGGCTTGGCATTGAACTCTGCAGCCTCTCTCAAGCCAATTTGTGGCTTGCCATAGCAGATTGTGATTGTTTCATTTGGTATACCTATTTCACACTGAACACTGGTTGGATTCATATGTGGATTCCTACCTCCGCTGACACTAATCTACATGCCCACTTCATAGTGGACACTGATTTGATTCACAGCGTACATTATTACTCCATCATTTTTCACAGTTAAGTTTAATGGTTTTCTATGTATCATATAAAAATGAAATAAAGATATCTAAAGCTATTTTTCTTACCAAATAGTGAGCGAATTAACAATAACTTCAGTGTTCTTTATCCGTCCTGTCAGCAGAACTAAAATTCTGTAATACCAAATCTCCAAGCTGTTGATAACAATGGAAAACGTTAGAATCCCAATGCATAATGAATAATGGTTTTGCAGTTGATAAATAGGGATGTCCTAAGATAAGCTAATCATATAAGCACGCCATTAAAGGTATGTGCTAGCTTTGAAGGCGCTCTTCCATTTCTGTTGTACAGTGGAGAGGGTTTAAATAACAGAGCAGGGAGTTTGTGCTAAATGGTGAATGGGTCTTCATTGGATGAAGAGGACAAGAGGATCGAGAAGAGAGATAGGTAATAGATCATAGAATGAGAAGAGAGATAGGTAATAGATCATAGAATGGAAAATGTTAGATCTAATGAATGGCTGGTAGTGAGAAGATGAAATAGAAGAGAAATCATGTAATTGTAATTTTTTTTATTTAATGAATGCAAATGTGTTTTTTCAAAAGTTACTTACCATATCATGACACCAGATGCAACAGATAGTTTTAGAAATGGCCAAATTTCACAAAAAGCTTCCCTTGAAAATCCAGTCCATGTGAGTGGACACCCTCCACAGGTAACATACAGGAATTGGATAATAGCAGGTATCCACCACCCAATGTCTAATGAGACAAGTGCCCCGTTGAGGCCCATATTCCACTTCAAGACAAAGAGCCAACTTAACAGAACGGAGATTACTGCTCCAACCGCAGCTGACCATGTTATGATAATGTTCTTTCTCTGTGCAAGTAAATATCTTAGAATGGCAAAATAGAATGGAAATGAAAAGTGAAGAGGAATGCACCACAGTGCTACTCTCCCTGATAGTTGAGAGACATCTTCAGACTGTCCCAGGAGCCTGAGAATAGGGGTTGTAAACAGAAACAGGGGAAGAAGAAGCAGTGAGAATCCCAGGAGCACAATCCAACAGCGTTGCAGATATATTCCGAGCATATGGTGCTTATTTGCGCCAACAGCTTGCCCACAAACAGTCCCAAGCGCATTCCCCATTCCTATCTGTTAAAGCAAAATTGAAGTACAAAACATTTCATTTCACAACACTATGTCCTACAACCCCGTTTACTGCACAAATATGTATAGGTAATTCTAAATTGCAGTCAAAGATGAAGGTACAATTTACAACACTGGTGAAACTGCAAGCGAGGTGGGCAACTTTTTTATCACGTTCTGTGGTTTATATGTTTTGTCTAGCCTAGCTTAATCTTTACAATCTTTACACTGTACAGTAGGCTCCAATCTCCAGCTTCTCTTTCATAAAATTAACAACTTAGATGTCCCTGAAAAAGACTTAGAATATATAAATTTAGAAGTTAAAATTAAAAAATGAGATTAGAACCATACTCACCAAGATGCCAGAATCAAACCCTATAATGAGACCAACCACCAAAGAAAAGGCTGCTAGTTCCACATCACCGATGTGCCCAATGAATGCCTGTGTAATCACAGTTAATCCGGAAGTTGCTACTCGACTGACAATAGTTGCCACTGCAATTCCCCATATGGCTTTCGACTCCAACCAAAAAGATCCTCTGCTGATAGCTGGTGAGAAATCCTCCCTGCTTCTATCGTTTTCATTTTGGATGAGGGGACTACAGAGCTGCCCTTCTTCCATAATGGAGGACTATATGTCCAGAAAAATGACTTGCGGACTCAAATTCCTCTGCACAACTACGTTAAATAACGCTGATTAATGCTGCACTAGAGAAACTCAAAATCAGTGGACGGTCTATATCCATCCAATTTGCAGCAAGTAAGGGATAAATCTCTAGGGACCTTACAGTAATGTATAAATTTAATGTAATATAATGAAACGAAGGGAATTCTACCAAAACAACCATGTAGGCCTTGTTAAAAATAGGTAATTACTCCTGTGCATGCAGAGCGTTAATTTGATAGTATGAATACCATGTATGCCTTGTTAAAAATAGGTAATTACTCATGCATGCAGAGTGTTCATTTGACACTTTGAAATAATTTGAGTTCAGTCTAGATTTAGGCAAGTCAAGTGGTTGATAAACGTTGATTTAGACAAGTGAAGTGGATGATAAAGGCTCACATGTTTTTTTTTAAACAGAAAAAAAAAAACTATGAAAAAAGAAAGTTCATTTACATAGTTCTTTCATATTACTGATGTCCAGATCTTCAAAAAGTATGCAAAACAAAATGCTATATGGAATATCTATATCAGCATCTAATTTCTATTTTACTCTAATCCATCTTCTTGAGTTTATTATTAACAAAAGGTCAAAAATAATAACCCCAGATGCAGTTATTACAGTATATCATGGAGACAAGAAATATTAAGAAGTGGGAATGTTGCTAGTAGCAGTTCTGATGTCATTGTTGAATTTGGCTAAATGAATGACCCCAGGTGTTGAAGTAACTCTTCTTGAAAAGAGTGAGGCAGCACTTGTATTCTGCTCCTTACAGATGTGTTTGAAGTCTATATGTTGGAAGGATCTGGATGCTGATGAGCTTCATCCAATAGGTCAATAGTGGAGGTTGGAACAGAGAGACCCTTGATTCAATCAATGGAGCTTTTAGAATTTCAAAAACTTGTAAAATCATGAATATTAAGCCAGTGAATATTAAACTCTAAAATACAATTATTTCATCCTTCTTGTTGGTGCCATTACTGGCCACCCACCAGAAATGATAATAGCTACCTGGAAATTTATGACAAGGCTCATATGTTACTTAACTTTGTATCAATAAGTAGATAAACTTCCAAATAATTTGTAATTCTATTAAACAGAGTGCGAAGTAAAGATTTCTCAACAGTGCTTAAACAAAATTCTTATCCATCATAGTAACAAATTTCCAATTTTTTAGATTTAACAAAACAAACTCTGTGCGAAATATATATATTTTTTAATTGAAATCATGTTTTCAGGATGTAGACATGTAGCTGAATGGTTTTAATGTTTTTATAACTCTGTTATCATAATTTGAATTTAACGAAACAAGCTCAGTACGAAATAAAGTAGTTTTTTGTTTTTTTGGTTTTCAAATCATATCTTTTGGATTTAACGAAACAAACACAGTCCGAAATAAATTTGTTTGTCGTTTGTTTTGTTTTTTTTCCAAATCAAATCACGTTTTTATGGTTGTTATTTGAAGTATGGTTTTATTCTTTTTATTATGTTATCATAATTTTATTATTTTATTATAGATAAAAGAATTTTCAGACTACTCACATTATTAAGATTAGGTTGACGTTTCAAACCAGCTAATATTTTTACCATGTTATAATAATTGTGTTTATATTTTATAGTTTTATAATTTATTTGTTAATTTCATTATATTTTATTAGGACATAGTTTATTTATAGTATCACATGGTTAATAATATGCATTATTGGATGATTGGTAATGTAACATTTTATATCTTTTTAATGCATATCATTTTGTATTATATTTTATGAAAATTTAAAAGGTAATTGTGTTTTTTTATCTTTGGTTTTTAAGTGTATTAAAATGTATATTTTAAAATAAAAATATATTTTTTTTTTCGATGAAAAAAGCTCATGGTTGTCTACAAACTATTTAATACTAAATATAGATGAAGAGAAAATTGAATTTTAAATAAAAGCTTGAGATAATGCCATTTTATTATGTGGCTATTTCTCAATATCTAGTTTGTCTAAATAATATTTAAATAACAAAGAAATGTTCAATAAATTGAACCATGATGAAATTAAAAAAAAAAATAATGAAATGAAGCTACAAAATGGGAAAAGAGGTGTTAAGAGAAAATTTAATTTAAAATAAAAGTTTGAGATAATGTCATCTCATTGTGAGGCTATTCCACAATGCCTAGCTTATCTAAATACTATTTAAATAACAAGGACATGTTCAATAAATTGAACCTTCATGAAAAAAAAAAAATGGTAATGAAATGAAGCTATGTAACTAGGGTCAAAATGGTAATGAAATGAAGCTATGTAACTAGGGTCATGCCACATGGATTCCCCTTTCTTTTCCATCCATAGTTGTTTATCATATAGCATGTCTTTATCTAGGCCCTTGGGAAACACATATTGTCTTAAGAGTTGGTTACATGTAAAAGAGTATATGATTGTTGCTCATAGTATACTAAGGAAAATAATTAAATTAACCCCTTATAATGTTGTATTGGGATGGTTTATTAGGTTTGCATCACCTAACAACTCATGAAGATGTTTGTATCCATGATTTCAAATGAAGAAAAAGTGTTCAATCACAAGAACATCGCCACATCAATAGCCACTTGCCTTGGACATCTCAGCTCAACTCACTAGCATCCATGAAGATTTTTGAAGATGTCACGTATAGCATGAGATTGGTCCCATTAATCATCTGTCCATGTGGATAATTGAATACTTAATTTGAGGAAGGACACACTTTTAAAGCCCCATTTATTTGTAATGTAACCTCTTTTTTAGAGGGCATTTTGAATATTATGTTGTAAATTCCCCTCATTGAGCATTTTGAGGGTGATGTATTCATGTAACATTGCTCATGGTTTGAGCCAAAATCATGTAATTTATTGTAGTATTCATGAACTCCATTCTATATAAGAAGGGAGTCTCCTAGTTTGTAAATAATTGGATAACAATGAAGAGTTTGTCTAAAACATTTTGGGCACATCTTTTATTTTTTGGTTATAAGTATTTTTTCAATGGTTAGATAAGGCTCTTATATGTTTTGTTGGAGGAGAAAGTTGCAACAAAGGTAAAAGAAGGGCATCTTGCTCCAGAGATTGACATTCAATACGAGGCCACCATTACTTTCTCCTTTGACCATTAAAGGCCCATGATTGTACTTCATTGAGGTCGAATGTTGAGAGGCTCTTCCCTCTTCACTTACTTTCTCTTTGAGAGCACCATATTGCACTTGGGTGTGATGCTAATAAAGACAACCTCCTCACCTTGATCCTAAGAATCATAGCCACCCTAAGTAGTGCTTAAAGGATAATCCTTTAAAAGTCATCAACATAAACTTATATTAAAATATAATACCACTCTAAACTAGATAATGTGACCTCATAACCCTAAGGAAATGGTCATTTCTATCTGCAACAAAATAAAAATTGTAAATATAAAAAAATAAAATATCTTTACTTCAAATCCCCCTTTTTCTTTTCTTTTGGATTTACCATTATATGGAGCTAATGCTTATCGTCATTTGGTCACCATTTAAGTCTTGCGTTCATTTTTAATCATATTAGGACTTAGGTTTATTTCATTAAACTATTTCTATTTATTTTGCATTTTAATTTAACGTTGGCATAGTTCAGGGTCAAATATCTATTTTCATAGGCATAGTTCAGGGTTGAGCATCTATTTTCATATACTTGAGTGCAACCCTATTTTATTTAGAGGAAAATATAAGAGCTTCTTCAAAGTCCCATCCTTGCCAATAATAATCCCTCATTCACTTCTTTGAATCAAAATCAAGATAAGAAGAACAAGTCTAAGTTGCATGGTACCACTTTGGAAGCAATACATCCCCTTGATTCAGAACATTAGTGATCAAAGGACGTAAATTAAAAGAAGCATCAAATACTAATCTCACACATTCACCTCTGGTAATTCCTCAATACACCTTCACTCATAAACTTTGCCTTTGAAACAAGAACATGGTATTGTCCACTGCAACCATATTAAGTCTCGAATGGTACATCTCAACATTGTACCCTTCAATCTGCACATTGATAAGCTACCTCAAAACATCTTCCCTTTGTCCTTTATATCTTCATCTAGTCTAGTCCTTGCGTTGCAAGCCCATACCAAATACCCCATTTTTTCCCTTATTATCTCAAGTGTCACAAGTTTGGTCCCTTGTTTTTGTTCTAAGGATAAAAAACCTAGCCTACATGATATATAAATCACCTAACATCATCATTGGTTTTGTACCTATTTCACTTTGAGGTTTACCTCTCTAATGTGCACGACAACCCAACAATTGGTAACTACTCCATATTAGATTATCTCTACTTGAACAATTGTTGCAATAACCATGTTATAATTTTTTTTTCATGGCACTTGCTTGTTGTCATTTGGGACCTCTTTGTATTGATTCCAACCCCAATATTCCCTTGTTACAACTAATTTTCAATTTGATATTTTTCCTAGCGATTGGATGTGAAACTTGAAGCTTGATTATGGAAAATTTACCCACAACAAGCCCTTTCAGCATTCAATCATTAACAAGCTAACTCTAGATATTATTGCTATCAAAAAATATGACATGCACCATCTCTCTTTTTAACCATGCAATATGAGACTAATGTAGTGTGAACCACAAGGGGCATGTGCTTGTTTTCCAACCTAGGTGTGATCATTCTTTGTGTTATTTCTAGCCCCTCTTAGTACTGGAATTCTCCATTTGTATGAAACTCCAAGTATCACCAATTATCACGCTACTATATTTTTCATTTCCACTCAATGGCATTGTTGGTATAATCGACACTCTTTGGTTGAGGCTCACTGTTATTCTCATCCAACCTCTCCCTCCCACAAGCTTTAATCATATTGATAATGGGTTTGGTTCTATCTCAAGCCTCTCATAATCATAACTGAAGGATACATAAGATTTGAAGTGCACAATTATTCATTTCACTCTTTTTAATGACATAATAGATTGTTGTGTGAAAAATTGAATAATGTTTTTATCATCGCATCAATTTGTATCAAGGTTTTATTCTAATCACTATTTAATTCATTTATTGTTGTCACCATAATTTCAACACATAACAATCTATAGTTTTCATCACCATTGTCACCATTTAATAACCTAAACATTTATTTATGCCATATGTTATCTTTCCATGTATAAATTTGAATTCCAAGATCTAACTAAGCACCAATCACATTCGTGGTAGCTCTAATATAATATGTGGTGGAGGCTCAGTTAGCTAGTCTTGCATCATAGCAATAATTGTACTATATTCACATGCTCTTAGTGTCATTGTTGTAACCACCCCATCCCACATTTACCCACTCTTACAAGCTCTCCAGAGTAAACATGAGTTGAGTGTTACTATGACATGACCTGACCTCCAAGTTCCAATTATGTAAGTGGGGTCTATTAATTGGAAACATACTTCCATCCCTCAGGGACACTAGATCACCCTAGTGACTGACAACAACTATTAGTGATCAATCCATGGGCTGGAACTTTCATTTTCAATCTTTACACCCCAACCACATGCTTGACCAATGTGCATGCGGTTGGAAGGCTCCAACAACACTCATGAGCCTTCCTACATGTGGTTATAACCACAATTCTTTAGTTTAGAGGGTACGGTTGCGATATTAGTGCCACTTTTCAGGGTTGGCCTACAGGTCACTGCCCATAAATTTCTAGAATCATTTTTTTGATAATCACAAGTATATACAATCAATACTAGAGCTAGATCTTATTCAAGACATGCCTAATACGTGATAGAAATTTCGATAAAAATATAGTAAACACATTAGCTACAGGTAATGAATGCATATCTGAGCAATATCTTCTTAACTTCATCAGATAATTATCATGAATGCTCAATTCCCTCTCAAGCTAGTTGCAACAACACTTGTTAGCCCATGCATACATTAACCATTCCATAACTAATCAAATCATAAACAAGAACCATAGTAAGAGCACATAATTCAAACATGCCTATAACCAACATATAACCATAATAGAATCTATGACAAATCAGCCATAATATCAACGTAATAACCAATACATGTGGTCATCAATCACAATAGGAAAATAGATCATATTAACATATGAAAATGCCAACCAAGTCAAGGACTTCCACGTACCACCCGACCATAGATTGGGTTGAACCAAATTTCTCTCTTAGTTCATCACCCCCATGTTTTATTCCAAGCATGAGCGTGGTGGGATCATATGGGTTAAATTAAAAAAGAACCAGCAAGGGCTTCTAGAGGCCAAACCACCTCAACCCTCAACCAAAATTATTTCACCTAAGCCAATCCAGAAATCACTAACATCAAAACAAGCTTGGATGCCTCCTACTTCCTTCACCACCTCCAAAGGAATTTTCCTATCTACACCCATCTGTCAAGAGTTCCAAGAGAAAGCCCATCTCTACCCTTGACCCTTGGTAATCTTCCAATGACCACCTCAACTACTTTCCAATTCTACTGACGATCCAAATCTTAATCAAATATAGAATGCACTACATCATAGTTATATAGGAAATGACAAGGAAAGTATTAAACCACTGTCAATCCAGGAAAATCCCATGTTAATTGCAAAAAAATAACCAAAGACCCACATGCATGTACCATGCATCCAAATCTTAGTAAGGAAATCACACATGCAACCTGTTACCTGTAGTGAAATCCAACTGTGGTTGTTGATCCAACCTTCTTTTCCGTTGCCCAAAATTCCTTTGCTTGCTTCTCTACAAGTCCAAGTGAATTACAGAATGCTCCAAGAATTATCTAAGTGTGTAAAAGTGTAAGAGAGATAGACTGAACAAGAGTTGAGCCAAAACTATCGAAAGTTGAACTGACAAAATCTGTAAATTGTTTCTTTGATGCCCTTTTATCATTGTTGTCTAGTCTCTTCCTTTCCCTTTTCCTTTTTATTTCATTTTCCTTCATTTTCTCTCTAATTCCCCTTGCATGCATATTTGTGTCTCTTCATCTTCCTTTTCTTATATTTTCCTTTATTTCCTTAGTTAAATTCCAATTATTGCCTCTTTGTCTTTGCCAATGCCTTTTCCAATTTCCATAGCCATTAATAAACCACAAGTGATGCCCAGTACAATGTTTACCCGCCATTTATCTTGGAATACATGTTTCATGACCTTCGTTTTATTTCATTTACATAGAAAATCAACTAGGGATTGTTACAAACCCCTTCCCCTTGGGGGAACGTCGTCCTCAATTTTTTATGACACTTATGACTAACAAAACATACTACCTATGGAGTTTTATAACACATCTCAATGCATTATTTACAATTAAAAACTACTGAATATCATGAACAACATGACAAACATGACATACACATCTCTTATTGTAGATTTATAACACAAATCGATGAGGTATTGACAACGACAAACACACGCACATATATATACATATCAAAAAATCATTTTCTTCATCAAACAAATAAAGAAGGATATAATGCCTGCATCTGATCATCCATCTCCCATGTAGCTTCATCAAGCTCAAAGTGCTTCCATTTCACTTTAACCTGCTCTATTGCTATGTTCCAGAGCATGAGTTATTTCCGCTGAAATTTGCATTGTGGCTCTGGTTGGAACTCTTCCTTTTGTTCCACTTGTAATACATACCAATCAATCACATGATCAACATCGTGCACATACCTCTTAAACAATGAAACATGAAAAACATTATGGAATTTTATTATTGGTGTAAGTGCAAGTCTGTATGCCACTATTCCAAACTCTCCCTCTGGTTCCACTTGTAATACATACCAATCAATCACATGATCAACATCATGCACCTACCTCTTAAAAAATGAAACATGAAAAAACATTATGGAATTTTATTATTGGTGTAAGTGCAATTCTGTATGCCACTATTCCAATCATCCCAAATATCTCAAAAGGTCCGCAATACCGAGGTGCCAGCTTGGAACATGACCCAATCCTCAAAGAACTCCTCTTGGGCTCGATGCGCAAATACACATGCCCCCAACCTAAAACTCCTTGAATGCTCTATTCTGATCAGCATAAATCTTCTGTCTGTCATGTGCTACCTCAAAATTCCTTCTAATAACTTGCATTTTCTGCTCCATCTCATCCAACATGTCTATTCCAATCAACACCTTGTTCATTGGATTACTCCAGCTAATAGCAGTATTACAACTTCGCCCATAGAGAGCCTCAAATGGACTCATCTTCAACGATTTATGATACCCATGATTATAAGCAAACTCCACCAGTGGAAAATACTCCTCCCACCACCTTTGTTGATGCATGAGATACATCCTCAACATATCCTCAAGAATATTTGTAACCCTCTCATTATGTCCATATATATGTGGATGATAAGATGTATTGAAGGCTAACTCTATCCCAAAACCTGCAAAAAATTCCTTCCAAAACTTGGAAGTGAAATTGGAATCTCTATCTCATATAATCTTCTTGGGAACTCCATGCAACCTCACTATCTCCCTGATGAAGATCTGAGCTACCTCACTAGCTGAATTAGTAGACTTCACTGCAATGAAGTGAGATACCTTGATTAGCCTGTTAACCACAACCATGATGGATTTATGTTTCCTTGATGTCCTCAACAATCTTGTAATGAAGTCCATGGAAATGACGTCCCATTTCCATTCTAGAATCGAAATAAGCTATAATAGACTAGTGGCATGCTTGCATTCAACTTTCACCTCCTGGCACTCCAAGCACCTTGCAACAAAATCAACCACCTCTTTCTTCAAATTTAGCCAATAGTAGAACTTCTTAATAGTTTTCAAAGTATTATGGTATCCTAGGTGGCATGAATATGGATTGACATTAAAATCTCTCAAGATACGCTTCTTCAACTTGCCTCTATGTGGCACATAAATCCTGCTCCGAAATCTGACCAAGCCATATGCCTTGAGATTATACTCCTCATCCCTATCACCTTCACATTGTTGTTGCAATCTCTACTTTAGCTGCTGGTACTTCTCATCATCTTGCCCTGCCTACAATATCCACTCTTGTGAATCTATCCCATAAGAGCTCACAACTGAAATATAGTTCACCTACACTCTCCTACTAAGAGCATATGCAACCCTGTTCTCCTTTCCATTAATGTACCTTATCTCAAAATCAAACTCACTGAGGGTAGCCAACTATCTAGCTTTCCTAGCATTTAGATTGGGTTGATCAAACAGATATCTCAGTACATTGTGATCATTCATCAAGAAAAACCTCCTGCTAAGGAGATAATGTTTCCATGTCTTCAATGCATGAATGATAGATGCCAACTAAATATCATGAGTCACATAGTTCTTCTCGTGCTCATTTAGCTTCCTTAATTCATAGAAGACTACCTGCCCTTCCTGCGTTAGGACTCCATCAAGTCATTTCTTGCAAGCATCTATACAAACCACAAACTCCTTGTCATACTCTATAATATTCAAGTCCAAACCATTTGTAAGCAAATGCTTCAACTGCTCAAAACTAGCTACACACTCTTCAGTCCATTCAAAAATTTTCCCTTTCCTCCACAAAAATGTAATAGAGTAGCCAATATTAGAGAAGTTATTGATGAATTGCCTATAGTAACCTTCTAGTCCCATGAATGATTTGACCTCATCCACATTCCTAGGAGTTGGACACTCCATGATAGCTTTAATCTTTTTTGGATCCTTTATTATCCCTTCATTGGAAACAACATGTCCCAAGTAATGGATCTGATTCTGAAAGAAACTGCACTTACTGAGCTTCGAATACAATTGATGCTCTCTCAATAATCTCAACACTGCTTCCATGTGCTTTGCATGCTCCTCCTCATTCTTTGAATATACCAACATGTCATCAACAAATACTATCACAAACTTATCTAGGTAAGGGTGTAACACATTGTTCATCAAACAAATGAAGGTGGTTGGAGCATTAGTAAGACCAAAAGGAACCACCACAAACTCATAGTTCCCATACCTTGTACGAAATTCAGTCTTGCAGATGTATTCTTATTTGATGTACACATGATGATATCATGGTCTCAAATCAATCTTCGAAAACACTACAATTCCCTTCAGCTGATCAAATAAGTCATCAATCTGTGACAATGGATACATGTTCTTGATAGTCACTTTATTCAACTTCCTATAATTAATGCACAATATGAGAGTATCATCCTTATTCTTTAAAAAAACGCTGGTACACCCCAAGGAAATGCACTTGGACTAATGTATCCCTTATCAAGCATCTCCTTAATTTGCAACTTTAGTTCCACCAATTCTAAAGTAATCATCTTGTACGGTGCCTTCTAGATGTTGGTGTTTCTCCTGGCATCAAGTCAATAGAAAAATCTACCTATCTATGAGGACGAAACTATAAAATATTTGCAGGAAACACATCCTGAATTTTCTACAAAACAAGATACTTCCTAAGGACTTCATCATCCTCATCCTATTTCCCTTTGTCACTATAAATATGAATTGCAAACAATACACATCCCTTCTTGTGACTGTGCTTTTCTTGCATATATGTAACCATTCTCACTGATGTAGGCTTCCTTTTTTCCTGCAAGATTCTCCTTTCCCCATCATCATCCAGAAACTCAATGGCATTGTCATAACAATATAACTTGTCCCTATGAATGAATAGACAGTCCATGCCCAAAAGCATGCTATATGGTCCCAAATAAAACACATTTATATGTGTTGATGTAGGCATGCAAAAACTCTCAAGATCTCACCAAATGATGAACTCTTCTCTTGGTTCATGTAGCCAACTGCACCAACCAATAAAATGCATGCACCTCTTTACTCAACCAGTATTGATCCAACAAGTTGGGACTGATATAGCTATAATTAGATTCATGATCAATCAAAATAGAAACAACTTGATCAAAAATCTTACCTTCCATCTCGATAATAGATTTTTGATGATATTCCTGCCTATTATCCATTGCTACATAAATCTGGGGAATATTATGGCCTCTCCAATTTTCTGTGCCTCCTGAGCATTGTATATATGAGGCCTTCCATCCTAATGTGATAAAAAATCCCTCCTGGGATGATCTCCACCATAAGTCCAACACCTCAAAGGTTTCCTTCCATCACCTTTATTTTGTTGCTCCTTAAGTTGAGACCCATGTGCTCTCTCAACTGCATTGAACTTCCTATGAGGTCCCACATTCTCCTTGTCACCTGCATCCTAAGATATTCCTTGCTTCATAGGCCATTTTCCTTTAGTCTTCTCATTACCTTTCCAGTCACGCTTGAACTCATGCTTGTGCTTAAACTACTCGTAACAATGCTTCAACTTCCTGATGACTTCCTCTAATGACCTAGGCTCATCATAGTTAATCCAATCTTTGAATGCTAAAGGAAATCCATTGATGAACCTTTGGACCTTTGTTTTATCATCCTTGAGGTAGGGCACGTCCCTCAAAAAATCAAGAAAATTGGTCGTGTACTCTTCATCTATCATGGAGCCCATCTTGAGATCATATAATTCCTTGGCTTTCCTGTCATAATATATATCAGACAAGTACTTCTACTTGAAGAGTCTTTTAAACTCATGCCAAATAAGCTCCTCTTCCTTTATGCCTTTGACACACTTAACATCTTCCCACAAGATATTTTATTTTCCCTTGAGATTGAATGTAGCTATATTGGCTTTCATATTCTCTGAATAATCATGCAATCTAAATAACTTCTTCATCCCAAGCAGCCATTCTTTTTCATCTTCTAATTTCTTCACTTCCCCATCAAAAGTAGGAGGATTGAATTTCCCGAACTCATCTAGAAAGTACCCCCTCTCACTCCTATCGTAAGGATGTTGGTGGTAATGATGATGATGTCTCTCGGATTTAGAGCTATATTAAATTCCATGAGTGCTAGCCCCCCAGGTGTATCCAAGGATCTGCCACCTCTAACTGTATCATCTTTGTCCATCATGTGTTTCCTCCGAGACCTGCTACCGTATGCCCCATTGGTCTTCTCCTCTTGCCTATCTCCATGACTGTTCCCCAACTGTCCTTGCTTCTGTAAGTATGAAAATCTTTGAAGAGTCACTGCATTAACCTCAACTTGCTTTCCTTGAGCTCTTGTTAGTATTTCTTGTGCTTCACTCAACCTATTATTATATGCCTTGTAAATTTGAATCTATGCCCTTAGACTCCTTAGTGTATTTACTAGATCAAGAGAATACTCTTTTCCTTGATTCTCAACTAACTTTTCCCATTCCACTGATTTCACAACAGGCCTGTAAGGAGAGTCATGTGAACTGTATTCCACCACTTTTCTCTTCATCTTTGATCTTCTATTTCCCGCAGACATATAATGTTAGAAAAACCAAATAGAAGACATAATCAAATTCACACCTTAGTTTATCTTAGGGGAGTCTATCACATCTGCACAACTTAGTCCAGATTAGCATGATATATATATATATATATATATATATATATATATATATATATATATATAGAAACACATATCATCATCATGATGCATGCATGATAATAATATAAAACTAAAACAATATCTGCACACATGATAACCATAATCATCTACATTTACCCCAAGGTCCAATGCTACAACCTTACTCTGATACCACCCTATAACCACCTCACCCCACATTTAATAGCTCTTATATGATCTCCAGGATAGACATGAGTTGAATGTTACTATGACATGAACCGACCTCCAAGTTCCAGTTATGGAAGTGGGGTCTACTAAATGAAACATATTGCCATCCCTTGGGGACACTAGATCACCAGTTGACTGAAAAAAACCACTGGTGATCAATCCATGAGCTGGAACTTTCACTTCTCAAGCTTTACACCCCAACTGCATGCTTGAAAAACTGCGAATGTGGTTGGAAGGCTCCAACCACACTCGTGAGCCTCCCTGCATGCAGTTATAAACTAAATTATTTAATTTAGAGGATTCCATTGTGAGATAAGTGCCAAATTTTCAGGGCTAGCCTATAGGCCACTTCCCATAACAACCTAGAACTTTCCAAAATCATATCTAGGAAAATCACAAGTATAAACAATAAATACTAGAGCTAGATCTTGTCCAAGAAATTCCTAATACATGACAGATATTTCGTCAAACATATAGTAAACATAGTAGATACAAGTCATGAATACATATTTGATAAAGATATTCTTAACCTCATCAAATAATCATTAGGAAGGCTTAATTCCCTCTCAATATAGTTACAACAACAGTTGTTGGCCCATGCATACATTAACCATTCCATAACTAATCAAAGCATGAAAAAGAACCATAGTAAGAGCACATCATTCAACCATGAATATAACCAACATATAACCAAAATATAATACATGACAAATCATTCATAAGATCAACATAATAACCAATACATGTGCTCATCAATCACAATAAGAAAATAACTCATATTAACGAATGCAAATTCCAACCAAGTCAGTGACTTCCACGTACCACCCGACCATAGATTGGGTTGAACCAAATTTCTCTCTTAGCCAATAACCCCCATGCCATATTCCAAGCATGAATGTGGGATCATATGGGTTAAAAAAAAATAGAATTGACCACGACTTTTAGAGGCCAAACCACCTCAACACTCAACCACAGTGATTTCACCTAAATCGTTCTAGAAATCACTAACATTAGAACAAGCTTGGATGCCTCAACTTCCTTCACCAACTCTAGAGGAATTTTCATGTCTCCACCCATCCATCAAGAGTTCCTAGAGAAATCCCATCTCCACCCTTGACCCTTGAGAATTTTCTGAGACCACCTCAATCAGGATCCAAGTCTACTGGCCATCTAAAGCTTGATAAAATAATAACCCACTACATCATAGCTATCTAGGAAATGGAAAGCCGAGGTTGAAATCACTTTCAATCCATGCAAATCCCATTCTAGTGACAAAAAAAACCAAAGAAACACATGCATGTACCATGCATCCAAATCTCAACAAGGAAAGCACACATGCAACCTATTACCCACAATGAACTCCAACTGTAGTTGTTGATCCAACCTTCTTTTCCACTACCCACAATTCTTTTTTTTGCTTCTATCCAAGTCCAAGTGAATTATAGGATGCTCCAAGAATGCTCGAAGTGTGCAAAAGTGTAAGAGAGCCAGAATGAACAAAATTTGAGCCAAAATTGTCAAAAATTGAACTCGCAAAAGTTGTGAATTGTTTATATGATGCCTTTTTATCATTGATATCTAGTATTTTCCTTTCCTTTTTCATTTTTCTTTCATTTTCCTTCAGTTTCTCTCTAATTTCCCTCATTTGCATATTTATGTCTCTTCATCTTCCTTTTCTCTCATTTTATTTTATTTCCCTAATTAAATTCCAAGTATTGTCTCCTTGCCTTTGTTAATTCTTTTTCCAATTTCCATAACCATTAATAAACGGTAAAGAGTACAAGAATTGGACAACATTATGTATCCACCACCCAATTTCTAGTGAGACAAGTGCCTGGTTGAAGCCCATATTCCACTTCAAGACAAAGAACCAATTTAACATAACGAAGCCTTTGTTCTAACCGCACATTAGGGGAATTTTGAGGTCTAAAATGGGCCTCCTAAGGAAAATGTACAATCAAAATTCACTTTATGAGAACCAATCACATTTTAGGGGATGACATCATCCTTAATGGTTGAGGTGGCATTGCTTGAGTTAAAGATACTTACTTTTCACATTTTTAATGGTGGATACAAACTCATGGTTAACCATGGTAGTGCTCTAAGTACTTTTAAAGTCAAAGTAAAGTACTGATAATAAATGTCATTTCACACTTTTTGAATAGAAATATATTATTGTCATTTCATATTTCTTGAAAGAAACAATGCATATCTCTATACATTTATTATATTATATTATATTATATTATATTATTTCTATATAGTATATTAATTACATGTTATTATATAATTTAAATAATATAAATTTTAATTAATAACATATAATATAATTAAGAATTTATAAATTTATATTTAATTTTAATTTTAAGTTATTTAAGTACAAAGGACAAATGCATTAGTTGTTCAATGATAATGGTTTTTTCTTGAAAAACTCATTCTTATTTATAATCACATAAATACAATTTTTTTATTAATTTTATTTTGGTACAACTTTTAAATTGAATTTAACAATGGTTACATGGATTGTGGTGCAAAAAATGAATTTCAAATTCATAAATATTATTTTATTGGTTTAGCTATTATTTTATAATTTCCTTAGGAGGCCCATATTAGACCTCAAAATTCCCCTAATGACTCACCTTGTTAAGATATTGTTTTTTCTTTGTAAAAGTAAATATCTCAGAATGGAAATGAAAAGTGAAGAGGAATTTTCCACAATGTTACTCTCCCTCATAGTTGAGAGACATCCACTGTCTTAGGAGCCTGAAAATAGGGGTTGTAAACTGGAAAAATGGGAAGAAGAAGGAGGACAATCCAATAGCGTTGCAGATATATTCTGAGCATATGATGCTTATATGTGCCAACAACTTTCCCAAAAACATTCCCAAGCGCATTCCCCATTCCTATCTGTTAAAACAAAGTTAAAGTACAAAACATTTCATTGCACAACAGTCTCTCGTACAACTCCGTTTATTGCACAAATATGTACGTAATTCTAAATCGTTGTCAAAGATGAAAGTACAATTTACAACACAGGTGAAACTGCGAGTGAGGTGGGAAAACTTTTTTATTATGTCCTGTGCTTTGATATGTTTTGTCTATCCTAACTTAATCTTTACATTTAGCTCCAATCTTTAGCTTCTCTTTCAATAAAATTAAGAACTTAAAATTTAAAAATAAAATTAAAACCATACTCACCAAGAAGCCAAATGAAAACCTACATTGAGACCAACCACCAAAAAAAAACTCATATGCTCAATGAATGCATGTGTAATCATAGTTAATCTAGAAGTTGCTACTCTATTGACGATAGTTTCCATTGCAATGCCCCATATGGCTTCCAACTCCAACCAAAATGATCCTTTTCGTTTATCGTTTTCATTTTGGATGAGGGGACTACATAGCATCTCTTCTTCCATAATGGAGGACTATGTCTAGAAAAATGACTCGTGAACTCAAATCTCTTTGCATAACTATGTTAAATAATGGTGCAGTAGAGAAACTCAAAATCAATGGATGATATCTCTAAAAAAACACAATTTCCTTCCAATTTGTAACAAGAACATGATATCTCTAGAACCGTTACAATAATGTGTAATTTAATGAAACGAAGGAGAACGAACTCTACTAAACTCCTCAGGTTCTTTACGATTTTCCAACAACCAAAAGGCCGTGTTCAAAATAGGTAATTATTCTGAGTTAATTTCTGAGTTAATTTGAATTACTCTGAGTTAGTTTGAATTTTGTCTAGATTTAGACCAGTCAAATGGATAATGCAAGATCTTATGTTACTTCTTTGTATCAATAAGTGGATAAAATTCTAAATAATAAATAATTTGTAATTCTAATCAAACATAGTGCGAAACAAAGATTTTTTAATAGTGCGTAAAAATTGTATTTTTTAAATTCTAATCAAATATAGTGCAAAATAAAGTTTTCTGAACAGTGCACAAATAAACTTCCAAATTTTTAAATTTAACAAAGACAAGCTTAGCCAAATGCAATTTTTTTAAATTGAAATCATGTTTTCAGGATTGTTTCTTGATGTACATATGTAACTAAATGGTTTTAATGTTTTTACTATGTTATCATAATTTGGATTTAATGAAACAAGCTCAGTGTGAAATAAGTAAGTTAGTTTTTTTTTGGGTTCAATAAATCAAATCATGTTTTCATGGTTGTTATTTGATGTACACATTTTACTATATGGTTTTATTGTTTTTATTATGTTATGATAATTGTGTTTATATTTCATAGTTTTATAATTTATTTGTTTATCTCATCATATTTTGTTAAGATATAGTTTTTTCATGGTATCACATGGTTAATAATATGTACTATTGGGTAATTGGGTAAGGTAGCATTTTATATCTCCTCCATAAATATCACTTTCTACTAGATCTTTTTCATTTCCATTCTATTTCATGAAAAGTTAGTTGTATTTTTTTATCTATCGCTTTCAAGGGTCGGTATTAAAAGGTATATTTTAAAATAAAGACATGAAATCTTTAGATGAAAAAAGATCATGGTTGTCTACAAAATATCTAATGGGGAAAAGAGGTGAAGCGGAAATTGAATTTAAAATAAAAGCTTGAGATAATTTCATCTCATTGTGTGGCTATTCCTCATTGCCTAGTTTGTTTAAATAATATTTAAATAAGGAAGTGTTCAATAAATTGAACCTTTCTTAAAAAAAAAAAAAGGTAACGAAATGAAGTGATCTAAATATTTTACTTCAAAGATGCATACAAAATTGCATTTAAAAGAACATGTAACCAAGTGAAACATACACATAGAAGAAACAAAAATCAAAAGCAACCATGATATCAAAGATACATAAGCAAGTTGATAAGTAAGTTCACTGAGTGTGGGCTATGTCTCTGGGCCCTGCTCAATGTGGGGAGGCCTTTTTCATTAATTGACAGCAAAATCTAATTAAATGCAATTTTAAAATGACACCTTATACCTCCACTTCTGGGGATGACCTGAAAATGTAGACCTCTATTGAAGAAACAAGCTGCGCAGTTGAATTCCTGGTGCAACATCGTGAAAAATGACTATAAAGTTGGTTTTGTTCTGTGCTAGTGACCTCTCGGGCTCTAAGGAATCTTTTAGATTCACTGTAAAATTCCTTGTGGAATATTCCCCAAGATTCCAAAAGAATCTCTCTCGAAAATTGTACCCAAGAGGGTGCTGATTCAGCTCTGGGTTCCCGCACATTACTGAATTCGGCCTCTGCTCCACGCATCCTACCCTTTGATGCTCGATTGAAAGAGGCTTAATTAATGGACGATGACATTACCAACAACAAAGTGCCACTTGGCACATTGGTGGCAGTTGGTTTGTGGGGCCATTAGCTCAGCGGAGGTCGCGAGGTCGACCCCCCGCCCGACTTGCTCATTGTGTTATATTCGACATTGATTATTGGTTTTTGGCACATCATATATGTTGGTACTGGTGCCGGTGGACCTGTCAGGAGGATTCGACACCTGCCACTGGTAATATCATATATATGTATACAGTTGGTTGACCATTGACCGGGTTGGCTGATTTTTTTTTTTTTCTAATTTAATATATAATAGACCAACATGCCCATTTTCCCATCGATATTTTGGGGGTTACAAGACAAATAAATTAGGCGACAAATTCATCACCGCCAATTGCCTAAAAAGTTCCAAATGTCATCTCCTTAAGAAAAACTGGCAACGTTGACTCAATGCCACATGTCATGCTCTGATTGGTCCATATGACTGACTGGGATGCTAATCGGGCTACTTATGTCATGCTAACATCACTTTCCACGTGTTGTCCTTTGATTGGCACTCCTTCGTCTGTACGACCACATCACCCTACTAATTTCATCATCCATACTTCTGACATCAACATTTGCACTATTAACGTCAGCATGCTAAGTGTCACATATGGGTCCTGCCTGCAAAAAAATTAGTTATTTCAAAAAAACTTCAAGAGACCATAACTTTCTCATATGGTGTCAAATTTAGGTGTCGTTTATGCCGTTGGATTCAGAACGACGAGATATTCGATTTGAGACTAGTTTTGTTGTATTTCAAGAACTTTAAAAATTGGCTTTTTAGGATCCTCTTAGATCATTCCTCCCAACTAATGAGCTTTTGGCCACCAAAATCCTTATCATTCAATTGGAATGCGAGGGAATTACATCCTCACTTTCTCCTTTTCAATCAATGGGCCTTTCTTGGATGCATTCCCTTGAACACAATACGAAGGTACTCCATGTCTCCCTGTCATGAAGTCTTGGTTCTCCTGTAAAAAACGATATCTTCAGGTATCTTGTCCAAGTATTCAGGTCTAAAATCGCCCACTGTAGGAACTTGTACAACGTCTTTGGTGTCCATGGTCAAAGGAAGCTCATAAAGCTTCAAGTTTTCAAAGTTCACCACTGAGTACATATACATATATGATGGAAAATCGAGACAAAAGGCATTGTCTCCAATATTTTATAATATGGTGAATGGACCATACGAGATTGGTCTAAACTTATTTCCTTCCCATTTCATTTTGTCTTTGTTGATGTGGAGCCACGCCCTAGTTCTAACCTAAAATTGGTGATAAACCTGGTACTTTTCCTGTCAAGCCTTGTATTGAGCTTGAATTTTCTCCAATTACTCCTGCACTACTCGGTGAATCATCTGAATTCGCTGAATGAACTTTCGTACCTTGTCCCTTTCATTTTGCTCACTTGAGTCTTCATCTCTCTCAAAGACCATGTATAAGGGATCCTTTGGTAAATATCCAAGGCACGTCTCGAACGATGAGCTTTGAGTTGATGAATTCACAACCTGTTGTATGCATGTTGTACATAAGGAATTTGCTCATCCCATAACTTGGGATGATTACCACAATAGCCCCAAAGTAAATGTATCACTGTGTGGTTGAAAACCTTTGTTTTCTTGTTGGTCTGCGGATGAAATGTCGTACTCCTCTTCATCTTTCTGTCCAACATTCTCCACAAACTCAACCAGAACTCTCCAAGGAAACGAGAGTCTCGATTACACACATTGGATGTGGGAAAACACAAGTGGACCCATACAAATTGGAAGAAGAGATGAGCAGTCTACTCTATAGTGATTTGCTTTTTACAAGGAATTAAGACACACATTTTACTAAATTGATCCACAAGGACATACAAATAGTCATGAACTCTCCTAGACAAAGGAAAATTGCCAAAAAAATCCATCGACACACTTTCCCATGGATGACTCGGAACAAGGAGTGGTGTGTATAACCCCAATTTTCTATTAGTGGGATCACAAACTGAACATAACAAACATCCTTTTACATATATTGTTACAATGTTTTTCATGTGAGGCCAATAAAAAAACCTTGTAAAATTACACAAAGTTTTCCTTACACCGAAATGACCCAATAAAAGAGAGGTATGTGCCTCCTTAATGACAAGAAATTTTTCAGTGGTGGGGATACAAATTTTTCCAAGGTGGTACAACAATTTTCCCTACAAATGGTAATTTTCTACCTACGGTCCATGAGTCAGCTTTGCATAAATATAATTAAAATATTCATCATCAACATATTGTTTAACATAATTTTCAAAAGATAAAGAAGTATTTTTCAAAACAATAGATGCAGAAATAGGAAGGTGAGAGAGCATATCTGTCACTTCCTTGCTAGTTCCCTTCTTGCATTTTATTACCAGATGAAACTGCTGAAGGAACCCCATCCATCTCAAATGACATGCATGTTGAAGCTTGCTTTGTGACTTGAGGTACTGCAAGGGCTGGTGATCCGTGTGAATGATGGTCTCCTTGCTAATCAAATAGTGCTTCCATTTTCTTACACTTTTTACCAAGTCATATAACTCCTTTCCATATGTTGGATAGTTCACAAAAACTTGGGAGAATTTCTCTGAATGGTAAAATAAAGGTTTCCTTTGCTGCATCAACACAACTCCCATGGCATACCTACTGACATCTCTCTCAATCTCAAAAGGTTGTTGGAGGTCAGGTATGGCCAAAACTGGTGAGGTATTCATCTTCTCTTTCAGTGTTTCAAAGGATTTATACTTCTTTCCTCCCCATTGAAAGGCCCGTTTCACTCTCGTCAATGCATGTAAGGGGGATACAATGACAAAGAATTTGGAAATGAACCTTCTCCATTATTGTACTGCACCCAAAAAACTACGAACCTTTGTATCAATGGTGGGCTTAGGCCACTTTACAATCACATCAAATTTAGAAGGATCTACTTTTAATTTTCTACCTCCAACAATGTGACCCAAGTAAACCAAAGAGGTATTAACAAAGTCACACTTAGACATTTTGACATATATTTCTTTTTTCAAAACATCAAGCACCTTTTTAACATGACTTCACATGATCTTCCCAAGTTTGACTAAAAATAAGAATGTGACAAGATACACAAGTAGATCATCAAGAAAAGGTCTGAAAATTTCATTCATCACCCTCATGAATGTAACTAGAGCATTGCATTGTCTGAATGGCATCACCAACCATTCAAAAAACTCATATTTAGTCTTGAATGCAGTCTTCCATACATCCTGTTTTGCAATTCTGACCTGATGGTAGCCACTGTACAATTCTAGTTTTGTGAAATACATAACATTTTTCAATTGGTCTAATAGATCATCACTACGAGGGAGAGGGTATCGATTCTTCACCATTATTTTGTTGAGTGCCCTGCAGTACGCGCACATCCTCCATGTTCCATCCTTCTTTGGCACAAACACGATGGGTAAGCTGCATAGAGAATAAATTTGCATTATGACTCCTTGGTTCAGCAAATACTGCACTTGTTTCTTTGTCTCCTCCGTATCAATGTCTGACAACCTGTACATACCAATATTTGGTAAAGGATCATCCTACTTTAAGTGAATTTCATGTTGGATATCACGCTTTGGAGGAAACCTACTTGGTTCCTGAAAACCACCATTATATGTAGAAACAATTTCAGACATTTTTTTTTATGAGTGGGATCACAACCTTAGAAAGTTTCATATGTCTCCGCATATTTTTCTCTCACAACTATGAGCATGCACCATTTGTTGGAATTTATCAATCTCTTCATCTGACCTGCACTTACAAGACTTGCACTGATCATGGCACAGTGAGCCCTAAAAATGTATTCCACCTCATATTTTATGATATGATACATGTTTTCATGGCTAAAGAAAACTTCTTTCTTGTCATACAAATATGGACTCCCCAATACAATGCCACAAATATCCAAAGGAACAACATCGAGATCAACCTCGTCTACTAGTTTGGAAGAAATCACAAATCAAGCCCTACACTATTTGGTTACATGCAATTTTTCTTTGTCACACACCCAACCAAGACAATAGTTTTCAATGACGCTTGTTGTCCAACCCTAATTTCTTAACCAAGGATTCTAAAATCAAATTTACTTGAGAGCCCAGATCAAACAAGGTTTCCACTTTAGTATGTTTCATCACAACTCTAATGTGGAACAATCAATCCTTTTTCGTTCATTAATAAGAGACTCATTTGTAGAACTTGTACTTGCATGCATTTCAGAATTTTCATTAGAATGAAGAGAAAGGTTACCCATTATGCCCATGGCCGTGATCTGTGTCTCGTCACTGGAGTCGGATCCAAGATCCTATTACACGGTTGACACCATATTTTGATTTCCATTTCCACTAAATCTCTTTGGCTTCAACTTTGGATGCAACTTCCAACAATGTTCATTATCATGGCCTTCCTTCTTGCAATGTGTGCAAGATGGGTTTGCTCCTTCTTAATTCTTGGTTGCAGTTGCCTTCTTGTCCTTTCCCTTTCAT
Organism: Pinus albicaulis; assembly: GCA_034641835.2. Classification (NCBI taxonomy): domain Eukaryota; kingdom Viridiplantae; phylum Streptophyta; class Pinopsida; order Pinales; family Pinaceae; genus Pinus; species Pinus albicaulis. The sequence continues at coordinate 177,945,641 of CM076573.1, read as the reverse complement.
TTTCCTTTTAACTTGCCATTATGAGGTTTGAAAGATGATTTCTTGGGATGATCCTCTTTGTCATTCTTTCCCCTACTTTCAAGGTGAATGGCCTTGACACTGGATGCATGAATAGTGGTATGCTCAAATAACAACAAAGAAGGCCTAATGTAACTATGTAAAACAACAATATACTTTGTTACAGTTTTTGGTGAATCAAGAGGAATGCCCAAATTTAAATCTTATTTCTAAACTCTTTTGAGAAGATTTGCACATTTTTACCCTTTCCTTGTCTCAAATATTTCCATTCCATTAAATCCTTTTGTGGATAATGCAAAGGATAGAATTGATCTTTTAATGTAGAAATAAAATTGGACTAAGAAGAAAGGAGATTACCCGTGTTTTTTCTACCTTTCTATGGCTTGCTCTCCCACTAGACGAGAGTGGTGCCACTCAACCAAATAGATGTTAATTTGATCTTGGCCTCATATTCCTCAATCTCCTGAATCTAAAAATAGACCTCAACTTGTGGGATCAAATTGTTTAACTTTTCTGCATTACATTCTCCATTATGTGGGAAAATCAAAATTTACATCTAGCTTAAAAAATGGATTTTTAGATGCATTCCTATAATACATGTTAGAATGATGAGAAGAGGAAAAAGAAAAACTTTCAGTGGAGGACAGAGAGGGAGGGGGGTCTTCTCCTCCACCTCCATGGTTTACTGAGGCATGCTCATCTGGTTATTTCTTCCCTTGTTTCATTGTCTTCTCATATTATGCAAAAAATTTGTCCACTTTTTATGCCATAGTGTAGAAGAGCGCCTTGCGATAATTTCACTCTTCCTCTATTCGAGCTTCCTCATCTGCCATGTTCTATCTTCGTGTTGCATGCCCTGCTTCGGGATCAAATTATTTGAGTTTTCCTTCACCTCTTTGAATATTTTTCCTAGTTAGAATTCACTCATGCAATTCACATGAAGAAGACTTTCTCTGATACAAAACTTGATCCAGATCCTTTACTTCAGGGATGCATACATAATTGCATTTAAAAGAGTATGTAACCTGTTAGTGTCATTTTTTTCATCTCTCCACCAGTGATCAAATAAACTCTTTTCATGTCATGTTAGGGTCCCATTTTGAAATTTGTATCATTCCATTAGGTCATCGTGCAAAAATTTGGTCATTGGGTGTAGATTTACGTCTGATCTCACTCCTTTCAAAATTTTATAACTTGTTGGCTCATTTCACTTCTTTGCGGCGTGTACCATCAGTCATGAATTGTAATCATCATTTCAGTGATTTTCATCATGGTTTCAGTTAGTTAGAGTCTCCATTAGGTCTTAGGGTTTCCAAGGTCATCAAATCACCATTTCATGCATAAATCCCAACAAGTGAAGGAGTGCCAATAAAGAAATTTCATCAGCAAGTTTGATTTGTAAATTTGATTTCAGAGGAAAATGTAATTTTATGTTCCTAATTTGTAATAATTTCTCAGAGTTCCAAGTAGCTGCACACTCAAAGTTCCATCAGCAAAAGAGAAAATTCCCAAAAGTCAATCAGTGTTCCTAAGCCATAAAAATATGAAGTTCAAAGATCAAATTCAGAAGTTAAAAGAAAGAAGCAATGTAAAGTTAATTTCAAGAAAGGAAATGTGGGTCCCAGTTTTTTTAATGACATTTCTCCAAGTATAAAGGCCCTTAATGAGCAAAAAGTCATTCATTTGCATCCTCAAGCATTGAGCTCTCCAAGTTCCCCAAGAAAACAATCGATTTTTTTCTTTAGAAAACCAAGTTATGGCACCTTCGTTGCACTTTTTCCAAAGGCGCTACACTTTTTTTAGGAGGGAAGCTGTGCTTTTCAGAAGCACGTTGCACTTTTCGCAGGGCTTCGCTGCACTTTTCCTTAGTTCGTTGCACTTTTTGCAGAGGAGAGCCATGACTCCAAATCTTCCTTGTAGAGGTTATAAGCACAATTTCAGGGTTTCTACACTTGTTTCCAAGTAAGTTCCAACTCATAAGCCCCTCCTTTCAGCCTGTGGTTTTAAGTTTATGGTGCAAACCTTCATTTCTCCCTATGTCATGTTTTAAGAAATGGAACCCTAGTTTCACTATTTATAAGCTTAAATTGATTTCCCCTGGACCCATTTACCTTCCCTACACCCTAAATCACTCCCCACTACCATTACATCCCATCATTTCCCATTCCCAAGCTCTATTCCTTAAAATCCTACCTCTAAGCTACACTTTCCTAGGCAACTAGATACCTCCCTGTAATAGAAATTCCCTACCCTATTTCCCTTAACATTTCAACCCCCCAACACTTCCCTAAGCTTCCTAACCCCCTTACACACTTCCCCAAATTTTCCCTCACTTATCCCAACTCCCTAACCCTACAATCCTACTCCCTTTCCCTTCCCCTTATTTCCTAGGGTTTCAAGACAAAGTAAACATAATGGAGGAGGAAAGAAATACCACAGAAGAAGAAAATAAATCATATAATAAAGGAGGGAGGATCTTGATATTAGATCCATCATACACTAGGGAATTAATGGCATCACCCTTAGCTGTCAAATGTTTCTAGAATAAGGTTTCTTTGAGTTTTGTGAGATGGTACAAAGAGTTAAAATCCATCCTACTTTGACTAGCGTTTTCATCAACAACCTTCAAAAATACCAAGTGACTATTGCAAGGGTGACTTTCCACTGACATTATTGTAGCAAAAACAAGGATACCCAATGTGGGTGAAAAATGGTTCAAGACTAAAGATTTGGATTCCCATATGTATGAACCTTACCTCAAGGCACCTTACAAAGATAACATCAAAAAGATATTTCCTTTTGGTCAGTTGTTGAACATGTTTTCCCCCATGATGAAAATCATCATGAAATACTTCACTTGTGAGGGCAGATTCTCCAGGTTATAAAACTATCACATCAAGTTTCTCATGCATTTCACTAGGGTGAAATTTCTCAACCTTCCCTACTACTTATATAGAGGCATTGAAAAGATGGCTTAAATAGTGCAAAACAAAGGGTATGAGATTCAAATTAACAGTCTCTTCCATCACTCTCTCATTAAAATAATTGTCCTTCACCACCTCAATCAACTGAACATTGCATGGGAGACTTTCATTGAGGTAGATGTATTTACTACAACACCAAATCAACCTGCTAGACCTATTCCACCACCAGCATCAGTTCCTCACAAGAAAAATAGGTTCTTTAGCAAGGCTACAATGAAGAAAACCAAAGAGGTCAAAGAGGTAAAAACATACCATAGAGGACCTAGGCAAGTGTTTTCTCCACAAATTGTGGAAGGGGCCTTATCTTCTTCATCAACAAAATAGGGACATCAAAAGAAACAAGAGGCATTTGTTCAAGAGGAGGAAGACATTCATCATGAGGAAGAAAGAGAGTTTGACTTGGTGGACTTGGATGTCCAAGATTATCATGAAGCCTCAAATCTAATCATCAAAGATAAATATGCCACAATCAGAGAGCTACAGGACAATATGGCTAGAGCACAATTTGTTGTCTCCTTCCTTGAACAAGAAAACAAGCAGCTGAAAGATAAACAAATACTCTTGGAATTAGATTTGTTGAAGGCCAATAGGTAAAAAACCAAATGAAAAGCAGTGATGGCACCTGATGAGTCTGATCATGATGAGGCTCATATCACCAAGAAAAGACAAAAAGCAAGAGGTCTTAAGAGAGCATTAGAGCAGGATAAACATGAGGCAGAACAACTCAGTTTTGAGGAAAGAATAGCAAGAGAAATCAATGATGGTAGAGAAGTGTGGCTTGACAGAGTGAACATCCACCTTGAGAAGCTCCTTTGTAAGGCCGACAAGGATAATCAGATTCTCAGGCACATGGACGATAGATACAACACTAGAAACAAGATTTTCAACATCAGGATTAAGAAATTGAAGGATAAACTCAAGCAAACCTTGATCACTTAAAAGGAGAAGGAAAAACTTGTGTTACTTGTTGATGCCTCCTTGGCTACTTGAGATACCTCATCGGCACTTCATCCACCAATTTTGAAGAATTTTGGGAAATTTTTGAAATTTTTGGGCATTCTTGTGAAATTCGACAGACTTTTTGCATAGTCAGCCTGCAAAATGCATAGCGTGGGCCACACTGCGGTTTTTGTGGAGGCCTCCAAATGTGAAAACTCTGCACATTTGGATAGAGAATGATGTCTACGTCAAATTTTGACTACTGGAACACCAAAAAAAGGGATTTCGGCAGGTGGTAAAAAACCTCTAAAAAAAAATCCTTTCTGCCTCCTTTTTGAGCTTCTCGTTGTGCTTTTTTACCAGTCTTGGGAGATTTAATTTTTGAGGAGCTTCACTCAACCATTTTCAAAGCTTGATCATATTTTTGACAACTAGACTAGAATATCTTTCTAATGAGCCATCTTGGTCCCAATTTGGACTTCAGAAAGTCACTCAAAAGTGGTTTTTAAGGCCCATGCTGCGGTTTTTACCAGGCATGCTATGCTTTTTACTGTTGATTGATTTCTTCAGAATTTTCAAGTTTTCTCAGTTGATTGATGGATTCCAAGGAGATTTACTGATGTAATTGTAAAATGTAAATGTAATTATGTCATTTATAGTTACTAGAGGTAGATACATCAGGTAAATATGTAAGTTTGGGTCAAAGTGAATAAGTTTCATCAATGATAGGGATGAGTTTGTTGACCTCCCTAGTCATTAGGATTCTAGTTGAGCGCTTTGGGGATCAGCTCCAGAAGTCATGGATTCGAACCCTAAGAGTGGGAGAAGTACTTTTTGGTCTATATATTTCATTTCCTTTGTTATTGAAAGGGTTGGATGTTGAGTAATTGATCATTGAACACTAGTGTAATCATATTTTTTAGCAAGAACTAATAGACTGAGTTGCAGCTATTTTGGTGGGATTCATGTGGTAATGTGTTTTAACATTGTTTCCTTTTATGTTTGAAATTTTTTTAATGTATTGTGATTTCCATATTCATTCCATCTCTGAATGTAATTGATTCCTAAGTCAGATAGACACAATTCATTAGTTGATTCTCTGTTTTGGAGGAATTGTTACCGCTTCATGTTCACTTTCTTCTAATTGAAAATAATTCATGTTTTCCATGCTCTTTTCTGAAACCCTAGCAGTATAAACCACTCCATCAAGATAACTTAGTGTGTTAAAGTGCTTACCTACCTTGCCCCATCATATCTCTGCAATTTTGATCCTTTTTTTCCCTGACCTAATTCAGCGTCCAACACTCAAAATCAATCAACCAAACCCTAGTGCTACTATACCTAGCCTAAAATCCTCTTTATCTTGTCATCTTGGCTGTGATCTCTTGGAGAGAGCCCTCTCCTGCCTATTAGGGCTAGCTACTTAGCGAAAGACTGGTTTGTGGTTACCTTTGCTGGTCTCTTCCTTAGCCTCAGAGACCTGGAGGAGTGTAACATCTTGGCGACCATAATGAGGAAGAAAGTGACAGATATTCCTTGGTTGTACCATTAGTTCATCGAAATATTGGCCTGTGGATGGTAGGTCTAAGTTTTCATGGAGGCTGATCTGAAAGTTGCAGAAAAAAGAAGTTGTTGAACAATTAACATTATGGCTTCGAGGAGACACACCAGATCAAATCCATATCCTCATCTAGCTAATCTAGTCGAAGATCTAGAGAGGCTTGTTGGGAAGCAGAGATATCAACACACAAAAAGTCAGTCAAATCCTATTCCAATGGTAAAATCTTCTTTTTTACTAGCAAAAGTTTTATCTCTCGAAGACATACCTTTTGATTTGAAATTTGAGTTGTCTTTATTTCTATCAAAGTTTGAAACCACACTATTTTTAATAGTTTTTGACCCATTAAGGCTTTCTGAAGTAAAATCATTATTTGAGATAGATTTTAGTTCCTTGAAACTCGAAGAGAATTTACCTTTTGAAGAAACTAAATCTGAATCAGAATTTGACACAAAATTCTAGAGTCAATTCTATAGGATTGAAAGCTTAGCAAACCAACTTCAATACCAATAAGAAAAAACCATAATCCAATATCGGCAAGAGTCATTACCCATCCCGACGTAATCACAGTCAGTTGTTTCTTCTTCATCTACACCATCTATCACATTACCATTCAGTCAAGTCCTTCCATTATCACTCCTATACTTCACTCAGTAGGAATCATGGCCAGATTTGCACCCCTCATCCTACCAGGTCAACTCAATGCCTTACCACAAGGCTATGGCTAGAGACTCCCTCTTTTTTATGAGAGTCCTCAAATGTTAGGTCCCTATATTACTAGTTTAGTCCCTTATTGTTATTAGTGTTGCCCCTTATTGTTATTGTTGTACCTCTGTAACCCCAATATTGTTATTATTGTGCCCTTACATTATTATTGTTAGGTCGGCTAGGATTATATTGTGGTCCCATGGACTCCTATATATAGAAGGAGGTTTTGGTCATTTGTATCATCCAAGAATTGTTCATTTATGTAATGTATTGGAGGTTTCCCCCTCAAAGTGGCTGATTTCTAAGGCATTTATCTCTCTTTTCTTCTATTTTGGAGCTGGTTTCACAACATTTGGTATCAGAGCTTTGGATTCTATGTTTCGCTGCTCCAAATAGGTCATCGTGGAATTTTCTCCATAAATTTTTTTCTGCCAAGGTTCAGAAGTTGAAATTTTTAGAGCGCGAAGAAGAAATTCAGAGGAACATCATCGTAAAATTTCAGAGGTTGGCTCGCAACATCTTCAGAGATATGATCTGTAGAAGTTAGGGCTTTTTGCAAGCTCCTGAATTTAACCTAAACAGGTCATCGCAGAATTTTCACTATAAATTTTTTTCTAAGAGGTTTCATAAGATGAAATTTTCACAGAGAGAAGCCGAAATCCTAAGTAATATCATGGAAAATTTTTAGAGATTGATTCGCATTATTTTGGGAGGTAGGATCTGTGGAAGTTAGGGCTTTTTCAGGCTTCCTAATTTCATCTCAAAGAGGTGATCATGGGAAAATATTCATAACTCTCTCTCTGAGCATCGGATTAGAATTCTGTAAAAAGTGGCCGCAAGTAAACGGAATTTAGTTTCCTTTCTATCAATGTCAGAGAAAAAGGAGGAAACAATGATATGTGGAAAGTCATACAAGTTTTCTCTACTGAACTAATCCATAATTAGGTCATTGTGGGAGATTGGACATAACTTTGACTTGAAGAATCCACATCAGGTCAGACCTATGGCATTCGAAAGAGGATTCAGAGGGCTAGATCAGGGACAAATTTCAAATATTGAAGATCCAAAATTGCAGAGATAATTTAGTTTCAATATCGAGCTACTCAAAAGCAAGAAAAAGGTGTGAATTTTTTTTCCGAATTACATAAGTCTTGTGTAAAAACTTAGCCAATTGATAAATCTCAAACAAAAGGGTGAAATGGTGGAGGACATTGAGGACTTCCAAAAATTGAATATAAGGGTAGCATATATTTCAGAGGAACACAGGGTTGATGTCTTCATAGGGACTTTAAAGGATAACATCCGACATGAAGTTCGTGTTTGGGAACCTGATTCATTGGAAAAGGCATTCAGGTTGGGAGGAAAAATTGAATATAAAATTATGGCGACAAGGAAGTCTACTACTGACATATATAAATATGGAAGTGTTGCTACTCCTAGACTTCCACAACCTACAAGGTTGACACCACAACAATTGGAAGAAAAAATAGCAAAAGGGCTTTGCTACAATTGTGATAGCAAATACACTAAAGGTCATAAGTGTGCTGAGAAGAAATTATTTTACATAGATTGTGAAGAGGAAGAATAAAATGAACAAGAATCTTAAAAATAAGAGGATATACACCGTGATCCAACCCTAGAAGAGGAAGAAATGAGTCCGACCGTATCATGTAATGCAATGGCAGGAATTACCACTCCTAAAACTCTCAAGATAGAAATACATATCAAGAAGAAAAAGGTAATAGTGTTGATTGATTCGGGTAGTACCCATAATTTTATTCATTGTAAGGTAGCCAAGGAATTGAATTGTTTCCTATACCGAGCACCAGAATGTCAAGTGATGGTTGCAAATGGAGAAACTATAAATTGCTCCGAAAAATGCCATAATATCAAGCTAACCATGGGGGAATATGTATTGAATAGTCCAACGCTTTCCATTCCAATGGGATGTTCTGATGTTGTACTAGGAGTACACTGGTTACAATATTTGGGGACGGTAGCTTTTAATTTTCAAGAAATTTTCTTGAAATATTTTTCAGAAGGAAAGGAAGTCAAGTTACGGGGTATCGCAGGGAAGCTGGGAAATATAATAAGCTCTAATTTCATGACAAAGCTTCTGAAGAAAGAACAACGAGGCATAATTGCACAACTATGCTCACTAGAAGTTCCAACATCAAAATCATCTATTTCTACAAATCTCCAAAAAGTCTTGGACAATCATTCCAAGGTGTTTGAAACTCCCAAAGGACTCCCACCTATTCGTGATCATGATCATGCTATTCATTTGATTCCAGGAAGTGTTCCTCCAAACATTATGCCTTATAGATATCCTTATGTCCAAAAGAGAAAAATTGAACGTATGATTGCAGAAATGTTAGAGGCTGGTATAATTCAACCTAGTCAAAGTTCTTTCTCCGCTCTAGCAGTATTGGTGCACAAGAAGGATGGATCATGGCGCATGTATCTAGATTATAGGGAGCTCAATAAGTTCAACATTAAAGATAAATTTCCCATTCCTGTGATTGATGAATTATTAGATGAATTACATGGAGCAATTTATTTTACCAAGTTGGATCTTCGTTCAGGATATCATCAAATTAGAAGGAAGACTAAAGATATTCCGAAAACAACATTTCGAACTCATGAGGGTCATTATGAATTTTTGGTCATGCCTTTTGGCCTTACCAATGCACCATCTACATTTTAAGGGTTGATGATTTCCATTTTCAAACCCTTCCTTATAAAATTTGTGCTAGTATTTTTTGATGATATACTAATATACAACAGGTCTTGGAAGGATCATGTTCAACATGTTGAAAGGGTGCTCAAACTATTGCAGGAGAAACAATTATATGCAAAAACATCCAAAACGTTTTTTAAGACAAGAGGTAATATCCTGTCAGTATTATTTCACATAAAAAGGTATGTGGGAATAAAATTGAAAGCTGAGCTATGATGGAATTAAAAAGTCCCCACAACCACAAAGCAGTTGCGAGGATTTCTCGGGTTAACAGGGTATTATCGCAAGTTTGTTAAGAATTATGGGAGAATAGCAGCACCTCTAACAAGATTATTGAAGAAAGATGCACTTTCATAGACTCGTGAAGAAACTAAGGTCTTTGAACATCTTAAAGAGGCAATGTGTCTAGCACCGATCTTAGCTACGCCATAATTCACAAAAACATTTATAGTGGAATGTGATGCCTCAAGAAATGGAATTGGTGTTGTTTTAATGCAAGAAGGAAGACCCATTGCTTTTGAAATTCGTCAAATCAAAGGAAAGTATTTACAGAAAGCTATTTATGAGAAGGAAATGTTAGCAATAATACATGCACTAAAGAAATGGCGACCTTACCTAATGGTAAGACACTTCAAGGTAAAAACTGATCATGATAGTCTTAAACACTTTTTGGAACAAATACTATCTTTAGAAGAACAACAAAAATGGGTCACAAAGATGTTGGGCTATGACTTTGAAATAATATACAAAAAAGGGAAGCTAAATGTTGTTGCAGATGCACTCTCAAGAAATAATGAAGAGGTGTAAGCATTTTTTAGGTAATTTTGGTTATCCTGGAATTTAGAATAACAACCTAAGCCTAGATAATAAGAAAGACGGGAAGAAGGTGGACAATCATTCAAATTTGGCAGGACCAGCATCTACAGGATTGAAGGAAATGATTCTTATGTATAAAGATCACAGACTTTGGGAAGACTCCTAACCAAACAAAAGATTCATTTTGAATTGTACGCTTCTCAAGGATTCTTGTGATGACACTCTCACCACTTTCATAAACTTACCACAAGGTGAAGAAAGAATTTTTTTGGGATGGCCTTAAATCTGATATTCAAAAGGTTGTGGTATAATGTTTGGTTTTCTAGCAAAATAAAGTTGAGACAATTAAGACGTCAAGTCTTCTACAGCCTTTATCCATTCGAAGTCAACGTTGGGAGGATATTTCAATGGATTTTATCATAGGTTTACCGAAGTTCGAAGGAAAGAGCGTCATCATGGTGGTAGTTGATAGGCTTACCAAGTATGCACACTTTCGTGCATTATCTCATCCATTTAAAGAAAGTATAGTGGCTACTACATTTATGGACACAATTCAAAAGCTACATGGAAACCCAAAGATTATTGTGAGCGATAGAGATCCCATTTTTACTGGAAATTTTTGGACGGAGTTATTTTTTTGTTTGGGTACTCAATTAGCTCATAGCTCATCTTATCATCCTCAATCCGATGGTCAAAGTGAGATAGTGAATAAATGTTTGGAAGGATATCTTCGTTGTTTTGTATCTGATAAACAAACACAATGGGTCAAGTGGTTACCTCTCGCTGAATGGTGGTATAACACTTCCTTCCATGCTTCACTAACAGCAGCTAGTTCAAAATTCGAAGGTTCAAGCAGTGGAAGATCACATAGAGCATCAACAAGAAGTTCTCCAACTCTTAAAGGATAACCTGAATTTGGCACAAAATCGAATGAAACAACAGGCAGATCAACATCGTAGCGAGAGAAGTTTTGATGTAGGAGATTGGGTATTTTTACGGCTACAACCATACAAACAAATGTCCCTCAAGCAAGCCAAGAAGGATAATAAATTATCGCCAAAGTACTATGGTCCTTACAAGGTGTTGCAAAAGATTGGTACTATGGCATACAAATTGGAGCTTCCTGCTTCTTCGCGAGTGCATCCAGTTTTCCATGTTTCATGCTTAAAGAAGGTTATAGGTGAAAATCTTCCAGTTCAAAAAATATTGCCAGAACTTGATGAGGAAGGAAAAATAATATTTGAACCTGAAGTGGTCATGAAAATAAGAACTCGACAGCTACAAAATCGCTCAATTTCAGAGTATCTCATCAAGTGGAAGAACTTACCCACTGAATATTCTACATGGGAGGATGAGAATTTTATACAGAAGCACCCACAGCTACTCAAGCGTTGAGGACAACACTTTTTTGAAGGAGAGGGGTATGTTAGGTCCCTATATTATAAGTTTAGTCCCTTATTGTTATTAGTGTAGCCCCCTTATTGTTATTGTTGTACCCCTGTAACCCCAATATTGTTATTATTGTGCCCTTACATTATTATTGTTAGGTCGGCTAGGATTATATTGTGGCCCCATGGACTCCTATATATAGAAGGAGGTTTTGGTCATTTGTATCATCCAAGAACTGTTCATTTATGTAATGTATTAGAGGTTTCACCCTCGAAGTGGCTAATTTATAAGGTGTTGATCTCTCTTTTCTTCTATTTTGGAGCTGGTTTCACAACATCAAATCATTGAAAAACAACACATAGTCAAAGTCACCGAATTTATTGATCTTGAATAAATATATGCTGACGATGCTAAAATGAGAATCATAGTTCAGAGCTTTTCTAGAGATGTTAAAACCTGGTTTAGATCCTTGAATACAAATTCAATAGGCACTCCAGATCAGCTGATAGATGCCTTCATAGCCCAATGGGAGGTGAAGAAGAACCCTTTGCAGATCCTTTCTGAATATGATTATTCTGAAAAGGAATCTGAATGAATTAGTACAAGACTTCACTGCATGTTTCGACCGAGTATATAATTCCATTCCCAATGAGATCAAACCTCCCCCAGGTTTGGATCTCTTGCATTACCCTGATGGCTTTGATTCAGACATGGAATATCAATTGCGAGAGAGGAATCCTGCAACATTAGAAGACATGCAGTCAGTGTGGAAGCAAACAAGACAATTAAGAAGTCAAAGATGAAGGGTGAGAGGAAAGTAACCATCAAAGAAGAAGCATACTCATCCTCTGAGGTAAAACTGGACACTTTGATAAGGACAATAGAAAATGTGGTTGACAGGATGTCCATTAGAGAAAGACAGCCGGAAGCACAAGTTAGAAATCCTAACTTCAGAGGACAACAACAACAACCTCAATTTAGAATAAAAAAAAGTGAACAAAGGGCTCCTGAGAAACCAACACAAGAACAACAGATTCAGACACCCTTGTAGCAAAATTATGCTCAAGGAGTTTAGGAAGAAGAAGAAGATCCAATTGTTGAAGAAAATCACTTTTTTACAACTGATGGCCAACCCATATTTTTGACAGAAAATGAAGAGTATGTTGAGAAGACAAATGTGCCCAAGGATGAAGATAATATAATATCCAATGATCATGAGTTGGAGGTTGAGTTTGATGATTATCAACAGGGCTATTTGAATGCACTAAGTTCACAGCAAATGCAATACTCATTGAGGAGTATAGATGTCCCAGTCAATCATATTCAGAAGCGGGCATCCCAACAAAAATATACTCAACCAAAGAAAAGTCCTCAAGGTAATCAAAATAAAGGAAAAGAACTTGTAGCTACAAATCAGAGCATGGTTAATCATCCATCTACAAGAACACCAGGTAAAGGAATGGACAACCACAAGAAGGAAACTACACCAAAGGATCATGCCGAAAAAAGAGATATCGTCATTAAAGAGGTAGACAAATCCATTCCTTACAGCTTAGAAACTGAAATTTGCAAATTAAAAGTGTCTATCCCTTTAACTGAACTTGTCAAAAATCATCAGTATAAGTCTCATGTAGCTAAATGTTAAAAGTAGATCCTTTATCTGATATACTAAATGTCGAAGATGACCAAACTGAACTTATCTTTGGTCCAACAATAGACGGTCAATTAGAGGATAGTGAAGTTCCCCCATTCTATTTGTGTAGAAATTATACAAACAATATGTCTATCAATGGATTCAATCCAATCATGCGATATTCTAAAGCAAGATACTAGATCCTTCTACAAATGAATTTCGGAAGATAAACACAATCTCCAATCAGTAAAGAAAGAAGCAAATCAAAACACAACATAGATATTTTCTCGGGGAAAGCTCACTGCTCAAAACCCTATATCTTCTATTGTATATTCACCAAGGAATCATGAAAAAATTACAATGCACTCTTCTCACAAGAGTCTCCCGCACTCTCAAAACTATCTCACACTTATCCAGGAAAAATCGACAAACACTTAGCCAATTTTCAGCCTCTACTCAGCCTGCCTGCCTTGCACAATTCATGTGGAATGCAATCCCTATTCTTTAGGAAATTTAGCCTTCCAAAACTGCGCAATGCTCATGGGAAATCCTATGGTTGTATTATTGCATGCAAATAGCATACTAATGATACAACTGATATTTAACATCCCTTTAACCTTTGTCTAACTAGGTCTCCACTGGAATTGACATGCATGCAACTATTAATAGTAAATCATTAGTTGCATGACAAGTCACTACATGTGAATTAAATCTGATTTAATTCACTTAACCTCTCACTAGTGCAAAAAACAATCAAAACTAGTTCAACTGATTTTAACTCAATAAATTGAGGTAATTGGTTTCTCATGCATTAAACTAATGCACTAACTGCAACTCGAACTCCATAACTAATATAATCACTCTGCATGCCTCACCAACCACCCTCAACTCGAAATTCATGTGCTAACTGATTTTATCACACTCAATTAACTATTACAAGTGATTATGAGATAAGATTACATTTTATTGTCCTATCTAATTATAGGAAAATTAAATTAGACACACATTTCTTGTTGACTTTTCAACACTCCCTCTCAATAAGAAAGGGATTATCAGCTACCCCAATCCTGCCTCTATGGTATTCGAATTTTCTCCTGGCTAGCGCCTTCGTCAGAATATTTGCATCCTGATCTTCCATGGGAATGTACTGAAGTAACATAATGTGCCTCTGAACACAATCTCTGAGATGGTGGTACCGGATGTCTATATGCTTGGAAATATCATGGAATACCGGATTAAATGAGATTTTAATGCAACTCTGGTTATCACAATGTATCACTGTCAGGTCCATCTAAGAACCGAACAAAACAACTAGAATCTTCCTAATCCAGATGGCCTCACATGCAGCTTGACTTGCTACCATGTACTTTGCCTCTACTAAATTGAGTGCACAGATCTCTGCTTCCTAATGTACCAATAAACTGTTGTCAATCCTATGCTGAAGATCCCTCCTGATGTGCTCTTTTTGTCTGATGGAATGCCTGCCCAATCTGCATCGGTGAAGCCTTTAAGCTTCACTCTCTCTATCTGTCTGTACCATAATCCAAACTCTATAGTGACCCTGAGATATATCAATACATGCTTCCCCACCTTCCAAAAGAGCTTGGTCGGCTTAACCATAGCTTGACTCAACCAGTTAGTTGTGTAGCAATGTCTGGTTTGGTATTCACCAAGTACATCAGTGAACCCACAAGCTGCCTGTAAAAAATAGCATCCAATACCTCACCTGAAGTAGCATCCTCCTTCCTCCAATTTCTTGGAAGAGGAGTCTCCATGGGTTTACAGCTCTCCATGTGAAACTTACTCAGAATCTCTTTGGCATACTTGCCTTGAGAAACAAATAGCTCACCATCCCACTGCCATATTTCCAAACCAAGGAAATAGTGAAGGAGTCCCATGTCCTTCATCTCAAATTCTCTTGCAAGATCTTCTTTGCAAGAAATTATGTGCTACTCATCACCTATAAAAATTAGATCATTAACATAAAGTATGATAATCAAGAGCTTACCATCAACTGCAATCTGGTACATGTTTGCATCCGCTTCACTCTCCGTGAAGCCCAACCCGGTGAGATAGCTATCAATACTGGTGTACCAAGCACGAGGTTCTTGCTTCAGCCCATACAGTGCTCTCTTGAGTCTGCACACATGTGACTCACTATCAAAGATCTCAAAACCTTTCGGCTTCTCTATGTACACTTCTTCCTCAATAACTCCATTGAGAAACACATTCACATCCATATGATGTATCTGCCACCCCATCTGTGCTGAGAGTGCAAGGATAGATCTAATTGATGAGTACCTTACAACTGGTGCAAAAGTCTCCTCATAGTCAATCCCCTCAACTTGTGAGAATCCCCGGGCTACAAATCTAGCCTTGTACTTCTCCACACTCCCATCTGCCACCTGCTTCACCTTATATATCCATCTAGATCCAACTATTGATTTTTCGATTGGTCTTGGGATAACTTCCCATGCATTGTTCTTGACGATGGATTCATACTCCTCAACCATGGCATCAACCCAAATTGGTTGCTACACTGCTTCCTCAAAGGAGGATGGTTCTGTCACAATACACTTGCTCATAAGAGCCATGGATCTAGTAAACTGTCTGGAGATTGTCTCTATTTGTGCAGTGAGGTAGGTGCTCCTACATGCTCTGCCGCATCAAGTCTCAATCTATCAGCTTCTGTGGTGCGCTTTCTACCAAGTCTGGTGGATGGATCTCCTTAATTATTTTCTGCCACGCCATGATCCTCCGAAAGTGGTTGATCCACATCTTGAGGTTCATTCTTTGGAACCAAGAGTTCCTCATCTACACACAAATCAAGCTCCTTCTCAAGGGATGACACCATGGCTTTCTCCTCATCAAATTTTATATCCCGTCTCACAAAAATCATCCCGTTGTTTGGAAAATACACTCGATAGTTGTGGGGAGTATCAGTGCACTTCAAAAATATCCCAATCTCAGCTGTTGGTTTGAGCTTCTTCCTGGAATCTTTGGTGACATGGAAATATATAGATGAGCCAAAAATTTTAAAATATGAAACATCAGGTTTCTTACCAGAAAAAGCCTCATATGGTGTACTCATGCCAAGTAGCCGATGAGAACTACGATTTTTCACAAATAGCGATGTGTTGCATGCCTCCACCCATAGATGCAACGATAGGCCTTGATCATGCAACATCGCTCATGCCGCACCCACAA
Organism: Pinus albicaulis; assembly: GCA_034641835.2. Classification (NCBI taxonomy): domain Eukaryota; kingdom Viridiplantae; phylum Streptophyta; class Pinopsida; order Pinales; family Pinaceae; genus Pinus; species Pinus albicaulis. The sequence goes on along the minus strand of CM076573.1, from coordinate 177,929,649 downwards.
TTGTTCTATTCTTTCTTTGTATGACCCCATTCTGTTGTGTGTTATGAGGCACAATCAACTCTCTCTAAATTCCTTCTTTGCTACAGAAATTCTTGAATTCATTGGAGATGTACTCACCACCATTGTCGCTCCTAAGAGCCTTCACATGCTATCCTGTGTCTTTCTCAACCAGTGCTTTGAACTCACAAAATTTTGAGAACAACTGATATTTCTTCTGCATGAAGTAGATCCAACACTTTCTAGAAAAATCATCAACAAAGATCACATAATACATGTGCTTTGATGTTGAAGTTGTAGAGAATGGTCCACACATGTCTGAGTGAACTCTCTCAAGGATTTCCGCTGCTCGGTTCTCATTCTCGTGAAAAGTGTCCTTTGCATACTTCCCCATGGTACATCCCCTGTATGTGTCTATTTGCGTAAGAGTACCCTTTGGAAGCCCCTTAGAAATCTGCGGCATGACCTTCAAGGCACCGTGGTGTAGATGGCCCAATCTCCTGTGCCATAACTCACCCTCATCCCGGCTCACCAATTTGTCTTCCTTACTCATTAATGTTGCACAACCATCTACATCAAGTTTGTATAGATTCTTCACATGAATCCCAATCTTCTTGGCTTGTCCTGTGGCTTTGTGTCGAAGGAAAGCTTTCCCTTCACTGAAAACCACATCATAACCTCTATCCTCCAACATTGCGATTGAAACTAAATTATTTTTCAAGCCTACTACATGCATTACATATTTTAATAAGAAGGGTTTAGCTGTTTGTCTCTGGAAGGTAACTGTACCAATCCCGGTAGAGTTGTACCACCTGTCATCACCCATTTCAATATGCATCTGGAAGTCCTTCTCCTCCAAGCTACTGAAAATTTCTTTGTCTCCCATCATGTGGAAAGATGCACCACTATCCAAGTACCGCACTGATCCAATCGCACTTGACACCATGCATGCGATGAGCAAGAAGTCCAACTCAAATTGCGAGGCCAAAGCCTCACCAGCTGCAGATCCTGAAGCCTTCTTTTTCTTCTTCTTTTGTGGACAATTAGTGGCATAATTTCCATGCTCGTGACATTGAAAAAACTTAACTCAGGACATGTCACACTTCTTTCCTTCTTTGTTGGTCTTAGATTTGGAATAGGATTCTTTCCTTTCCCCTTCTTTGCCTTACCAGCCAAGGCACAATTTTCTTCATTATCTATCTTTGATGAAGATCCATCCCTGGTATTCCGCCTGAATTCTTCTTACACCAAATCCGACCAAAGTCATTCCTAATATGGAAGTTTCTCCCTCCCATTGACAGAGTCTTGATAATTATGCCAACTCTTGGGAAGGCCTAAAATATCTAGGCTCACCAAGTCATCATCCGTGACAGTAATTCTGACGCTCGCAAGCTCATCTCGACATTGGACAAACTTGGTTAAATATTTCAGAATAGTTTCTCCTTTATCCATTTTGATTGCTACTCTGAAATAGATTTGTCAAAGCCTTCCACATTTCATATGGAGTTGATTTTCCATGGAGACTTGAGACAATTTGGTCTCGTACTCCCTACAATAAGATCCTCCTCACCTTTGCAACCTTTTTTTTCCAAGCATTAAGAAGAGCATCTTCTATTGCAGGTTTTGGAATGTCATTATCAATGAATTATTTCAACCCATTGTCCTCTAGAACTACCTCCATCCTGTCTTTCCATGCAATATAATTAGATCTTTCCTCAAGTGCATACTCCAATCTCAAGCCAATGAAAGCCATCTTGATCTTGATCCACCTGTCGCACCAAAGAATACTTTTGCAAATTTGAATGTTATTCAGCCACTAACTCAATTTCTTCTCCACTATAATGATTTTCTGTGCTATGATATCATGTATAAATTATATAAAATATATGTATATCAATGGATTCAATATGATCATGCGATATACTAAAGAAAGATACTAAATCCTTCTACAAATCAATTGCGGAAAATAAACATGATCGCCAATCACAACAAGTAAAGAAAGAAGCAAATCAAACCACAACACAAATATTTTCCGGGGGAAAGCTTGCTGCTCAAAACCCCTCTATCTTCTATTGTATATTACCAAGGAATAATTAAACAATTACAATGCACTCTTCTCACAAGAGTCTCCTACACTCTCACAACTGTCTCACACTAATCCGAACAAAATCGACCAATACTTAGCCAATTTTTAGCCTCTGCTCCACCTACCTGCCTTGCGCAATTCATGTGGAATGAGATCCATATTCTTTAGGAAATTCAACCTTCCAAAACTGTGCAATTCTCATGGGAAATCCTATGGTTGTCTTACTGCATGCGGGCAGCTTACTAATGATACAATTGATAGTTAACATCCCTTTAACCTTTGTCTCAATTGGGTCTCCACTGGAACTGACATGCATGCAGCTATTAATAGTAAATCATTAGTTGCATGACAGATCACTGCATGTGAATTAAATCTGATTTAATTCACTTGACCTCTCAATAGTGCAACAAACAGCCACAACTAGTTCAACTGATTTTAACTCAATAAATTGAGTTAACTGATTTCTCATGCATTAAAATAATGCACTAACTGCAACTCGAACTCCATAACTAATAGAATCACTCTGCATGCCTCACCAACCACCCTCAACTGGAAGTTTTACTGGGAAACAAAGATGCAATACATGATAACCAACAAAGAGAAGCCTAACAATAATCTAATTAATGATGTACATACATATCTAGAATCATTTATTTGTTCAATGATAACAATTTGAATGATGTAAATAGAAAGCTTGTATAAGTAGAATATATTCCAAAAATTTCCAATTGTGTTAGAGAATTTTTAGATGATGGTTTCTGTCCTTATTTTTCTTCCATGGTGTTAATCCCTCCTGAGCTTTGTTATGCAAAATGGTCCTGATTACTGCAACCGATTTTACACACTGTTTTCACTCCGATCTGCCTCAAACTCACCTGCAATACTTACGTTATACGAAACACACACAATTTTATAATTCATTAACATTCTACACTCCACATATACTGAGAATTGAGTTTTCTAGTCACAAACAATTATTTACATAATAATGGATCTCCTCTCAGCCTGATTTTCTATTTCATTGGCCTCTCCACACTACTTCTCTCTCTCTCTCTCTCTCTATGCCCGTAGGTTTACAATCAAATCTCCTATCTAAGAATATGGTCTCTAATTCCTTTGAGGCTTACAAATATATACAAAAGGTTTTGCAACCAATTATGGTCATATCCTCAATCTTCTCAACTAAATACTAAGAATCCTCTAAATCCACAAAATCATTAACTAATTCCTAAGTCTAGGATTCACAATCCCTATGAAATCTCGACTAGCTTAAATTTCTCATGTTCTCCTACATTCGAGAACATTTAAAAATATGCCTCACAATATTTAATTAAATCATATTCTAAATTTCTCACATAAAATCACTCAAAACATTGAAAATTACATTAATTAAATACTTAGGAAACCAACTCACTTGAAAAAATAAGACCCCCTAGATTCTACTAAATGTACAAAATTTGGAACCATGATGCTCCTGCATCAGACACCCAAGGTAGAAATTAATCATGATCTCCAGATCATGTGTCTTTAATTGTTGTCCTCCTAGATCCCAGACTTCGTTCTGTAATCTGTCTTTCGTTGCCTCTCTGCCTTTCTATTGTTTTGTTGTTGTTGTTGTTTGATGTTGTTCTCCAGGCCTCTATACCGTATGTTGTAGTGCTCCATTGTCTCTACCTTTTATGTTCTTCACTCTCCAACCATATTCACAGTGGATTACCTTTTGCATTCTGTTGTAGCTCTCCTTAGGTATCTGCATTAGGTTCCATAGTTCATCTATATTTTTTTGTAATTTAGTCTGCTGTTGCAAACTAATTTTGTTTTCCTGACTTTTCCATTTTACTTTGTTGCACTTTATCCATTTCACTAAACTGCTGATTTATTTCTTCAACTCTTCTTGCTTCAGTTTCTACTTTTTCACTTGGAATTACTCCATTTACTACTACAAATATTTTGCTGGACATTGCTACCTCCTAAAATTCTTGAATATCTCTTAATATATCTCCCTTTGCAACATCCCTCTTCTGCTCACTACCTACAAATTTACTTTCAAAAAATAAATTGTTTTCTGATTATTTGACTACAGTAATATACTCATTCACTCTTCTTCGTATACTAGAAAACATAATCACGTTTAGTAATTTAGTATCTTCTCCTTCCTATTTCACAACTTGAGAAATTTCCACATCATTGTCTGTAATTCCTTTCTCTTGCTCAAATGTTTCCAACAAGCATTTCAACCATTCCCTTTGTACTTGTCTCATCTCAACCACATCATCAATATGCTTCATTTTAGTTTCAACATAACCTTCTTCTTATTCTTCTTTGACAACCCCTAGTGATTTTCCTTCACCTCCTTGACTGATTTTGACAGTCAATTCAGCTTCTTCAAACACTGTATCTTCATGCTTTACATCTTCATCATCATTATGCCTTACTTGGCAACTTCTAGTCTTCTTCAGTTCTAAAATTGACTCTCCTTCAACTTGAGACATGTCTGCCTCGTCTTCATCTAAATTCAATTGTACATTCAGAGTATTCATTCTCTGACTTGCTAGTCTATCCTCCAAAAGACTTAGCTTATGCCATAAATCTGGCATCTCACATGGAATTTCTCCTGACTTCACAATTTTTCTCTTCTTTGTCACAAGTCCAGTCATTCTGTGACACTATTTCTTCATCCTCTATCAGAATAAAATTATGATCCTCTATCTCTGTGACAGCTTTAGATTTTTGTCCAACAGACTTCTCTTGGCCAATCAAATAAGCCAATTCCTCCTTGTCCTCAACAATAATAGGTTCCTTCATATGAGACATGAATGTCTCACCTTCCTTGGAGATGCTGCCCTTATTAAGTAAGGAATCTATGAATTCCTTCTACTGCAAAAACTCAACTTGGTCTTCATTAGAGCGACACTCTTCAAAATACCTTGATTGAAAATTCTCAACTTCATTCAAGGCAACTCCAAGAGATGGATTGCCTTATGCAACACCTGCAAACACAACCAAATTATCAATCTCAAAATCACAGGACCAAATGGTCTCATTTGATGATTCAGTCACCAAATATTCCTCTTGTTGCTTTAAGTCTCTTTCAGGACTCAGAAAGTCTTCGCTACCTTTCTTCCCAGCTTCCTCAAACATATCAGTTAAAGGATTTACATCCTCTTTTTCTTATTTATGTTCTTGGCCATCATCATAAGCCAAATATTTTCTGTTTTCAACCTTCATAGTATGTTGAAAAACATCACCTTCAATAAACTGTGCATGTGCATGTACATGAGACTCAACTATCTCATCTTATTTCAAAACATGATTAAGATTATGTCCTTCTCCTTCATTCTTTATGACAATATTAGCTAATTGTCCTTCATTCATTGTACTTGAATACACAAAAAATATCAGTTTAATACTTGAGACCTCTTGACCTCACTTGGAGTTTCAGTCTTCAAGTCTTCTCCTAAATACCCACTTATTCTGAGTAATTGTTCCTTCAGTCGAGCATTTATCATTTTCTCTTTCCTCTTCTATATCTTATGCCACCTTATCTTCCTTCTCATAAGAAACCCACACCTTTTTTCTTCCTTATTCCTCTGTAACAACTCCATCAGTATTTCAAGATGGACTTCTATCTCAAATTTCTCCCTCTCATATTCTTCCTCACTTATCTGTCTCCATATTCCATTAACTTTTGCATCTTCTTTCTTCACTTTGTGGCCACTTCCTAAACCTCTGCTATGACTATCAGTATTCATCTTCTTCTTCATCTTCATGAACTTCTCACACTCACTATGAGTTGCACTAAGCCTCTTCAGTAAGAAGTTCTCCTTGCTACAACTTACCTCACCAAGCTCTCCTCTGTACTTGGCCACTAGTCCCCTCTCTAGAACTTTCTTTGAGCATTCCTCTACTCTTTCGAGGCTTCAACTCATCTGAACTTTTGATAACACAACTATCCTCTTGTATTTCAATCATAACTGAAATACTAGGTTCTGGCCACACTCTCTCAGAAACCCTTACTAGATTCCTTCATCACTACTCTTAAGGTTGTGATATTCTTGTTGAGATGCCTCACTAATTTTTGTTACCTGCATATCAATGATATTTAAAACAAAGACCATTCCCAAGCTTTCAAAAGCTTGTTGTTGCCAAATTTCTATGGCCACTTTAAAATGCTTCTACTCAAATTCCATCTCTGGTTGATCTAACCTCTTTCCCTTACATGTAACTACTTCTCCCAAAGTAGCTTTCCTTGTCCTCCTTAAGCTCTAAGATCCTGCATATAAAATATGTTAATTCACAAAACCTCCTCTACAGACCTTCTGTCTGTCTCCAAAAGAGAAAACCTTGCTTTGATACCAAATGATGCAGAGCTAATGGCTAACCCCGCTCTAACCCATGATTAATACTCATAACAGAGTATACATTCCGAATTTGACACATTCAGATAGGTTCATTTATCTCTAAGAACCTTTAAAAACCCACTTATATCATTATAAAATTCATTTCGCGGAAATCATCATTAACAGGATTTGTGGGACTCTGGTTTAAAACCCAAAGTAATCCTTCTCAATAAGCGCATTTATCATGAAACACTTATACTCACCCTTATTACCTTCATCCCCTTTCAATTGTTGTACATAAACACTTCACATTGACTGAGGCTTCCTCCTTTGGAAATATTTATCACATCGCTAAACCAAACCCTTTCCTTTAACGCTTCATTGTGTATCGAAAAGCTTACCTCGTCGCACATTGACGATCATAACATTTCGCACTTCGGCCCGAAAACCTTATCGCATGTCACAAGGTTTAGCCTCATCGCAAATATTTATTTCAAAAATTTAAGTCTCTGCCGTTAACTGTTATACCATATCACATGTGATGTGCAATATTTATTGCATCGCACAGATCTTAACTTACTGCACTTTAGCACTTTCACAATTTAATCTACGATGAGATCTCAACCATCCATCTCGATATTTGTCCAACGCATCCCATAAATTCCCAATTCACATCCGTCGTTGATCAATATGTGATCTGATGGACCCTGTGCTTTCTTCCGTGTAATTTTGCTTGACTTTCGTGTGCATATTCCGTTGGTTTCTTCCACTTGATCCATAATGTGTATTGATATACAATCGGGTTTCTGTCCCTATTGTTCTTCCACGGTGTTAATCCCTCCCAAGGTTTGTTATGTAGAATGGTCCTGACTACTGCAACCGCTTTTGTACGTTGTTTTCACTCTGATATTCCTCGGAATCACTTGCAATACTTACGTTATATGAAACACACACAATTTTATAATTCATTAACACTCTACACTCCACATAAACTCGTAATTGAGTTTTCTATTCACAAACAAATATTTACATAATAATGGATCTCCTCTCGGCCTGATTTTCTATTTCATTGGCCTCTCCACACTACTTCTCTCTCTCTCTCTCTCTCTCTCTGCCTATAGGCTTATAATCAAAACTCCTATCTAATAATATGGTCTCTAATGCCTTTGAGGCTTACAAATATATACAAAAAGTTCTACAACCAATTCTAGTTTAGATCCTCTCAACTAAATGCTAAGAATCCTCTAAATCCACAAAATCATCAACTAATTCCTAAGTCTATGATTCACAATCCCTATGAAATCTCAACTAGCCTAAATCTCTCATGTTCTCCTATGTAATATCCCCAAATGGGATATTTCACAAATTTTGCCTAAATATTGCTAATCCAGCATTTTACCATAAAACTATCGAATTAATAAACAGGAGATTTCCATGTAAAATAAAACACATAAGAACTGCAACCCATTAACACATCGAATAGGAAGAATCTCAACATATTTATTATGAATAATAACTGTGGTTACAAACACATCTAACCCAAAAGAGATGAGATGAAGAACTAGCCATCAATATGAACTGCTACACTGTGTTGGTCTCCAAAACTGAACTATTGCACTCTCCCTCTGGTAACAGCTACCACTAAATCCACTGAAGCACCCATTGAAGATCTAATGATCCTCACTCTAATATATCTGAAGCTCTGCCAAAATTTTGAATGAAGTCTCCTCAAAGAGAGTTGGGTTTTTGTCCAACACTCACAAGTCACCCGAGGGTTTCCGTCCTGGGGCTACCAATGAAGTAGAGAACCACGTCTCAAACCTATCACATAATAAAATGATCTAATCCAAAGATATCCCTCAATGTCCTCCTCTTTTTCTTTTATAGATCTCTTGGATCCTTCTAGAGCCTTATTTTATTATTATTTTATTCATGGAGCACTTTTTCCTCTTATTAAAATATTCCTTTTTAATGTAGAAAAGAGTAAATCGGCTACCATGTCTCCTCTGGTCAATGAAACTCTTTTCCAACCATCCCATCATGTAGGAATCCCTATCCCGGTTCCAATGAGCCATTACAATAAGGTGTTCTATCATGTATTCCTCTCAAAATTCCACCTTGAGCGTAATTAACTGAGTTAAGCCCAAAAATAACTCAATTTTCTGAAAGTTGTCGGAATGCATCAGAACGAAAGGCAAGTTGTTCGGATGATGGAATAAATCAAGCGAATGTCACCCGACCACATAGAAACTCCACAAAACTCATCCAAAAAGCCCCTGGGCCCGCTGATGACACCAACCTGTACTTGTGACTTGTCTGCTCCTAACTCTGGAAGTCCATCCTAGCCCTGTCATAGGTGACACCAAATAAAGGGAATATTACAGACCTTCCGCCCCAAGATTGCTTACCCTCAAGAAATGCAAATATGTGGCACCTTGTTGGCCGGGTGCAACTGAGACCCAATGCCTAGATCCTATACAAACCGCTGGGTGTTGCTATGCACCTGTGTCAAGCCACCCATAATAGACCCCTCAATGTTGGGATCCCAAATTGATCTCTCACAGTACCTGTCGTCAAACAGTCCTCCCAGATCCCAACACCACCATGGCCAATCATCACCCTAGTCCCACAGCTCGGACTATGCACTGCCTCTAGCTATAGTTGATGCTCTATGAGGTCAGGACCACATATCCTATTGTTGTATAGCTATGACTGTGTAGGTTTCCCCACCAACTGTGTACCAACTCATCACCTCTCTCCAAACCCCTGACTCAATCCAATGTTGATCCTTCTATCCTGAAGTCGGGATGGAGTGTTGAAGAAATGTCGATCTGTGCCCTACTGCCAACTGGAATCTATATCATCTTCCATGTCTAAGGGCCCCTGCTCCCCTGTTCTCCTTACGAATAAGATTGTACCATCAAGAGGGTACCAACTCATGATCTTCTTCCAATCTATCCTAGAAGAAGGATCCAATTAAGTGAAAACTGTATACGGAACATGTCTAGAGTGTTGTCGCCAGTCCGTAATCAACTCATGCTGCTCTGTCCCATCTGCTGACGAGATATGCGTGCTGAAGAGGGCCCCTCTCTCTATAATGGGCCAAAGTGGGAAAGATATGCTGCAAGCCCAATATATGTACTCCTGGAGAGTGCTACTCCTTGAGAATACTACAGCTCTACTGACTGAATGTGCATCTATCTTCACCTCATCAATGTGTCGGCCCAAATATTGATACTCCACCATCTCCAACAGCTCCTCCCACTCCCGATCAGGAATTTCATGCTCCTACTGTCTACGAGCCCCCTGCAGAACTATCCCATCAACCTCCAACACCTCCAGAGGATATGGATCTGCAACTATTGTCACAGTACTCGATGTCTGTGCATCTGACTGCTCCTCCTCAATGGATGACCCCAAGGTCAGTCATATATCCATAATAGACTCAATGTGAGCCTCCATTTGGCTCTCCCCCAAAGGACTATTATGCATGATGTGCATAGTATCCTCCTCTATTGACTCCTGCTCCATCATATGCTGCTTCAGTTGAATCCTCACAAGTGACTCATCAACTTGAGTATCTTTTGTGGAGTCCCTAACTGCTCACCTGCACACTGGAATACAAATTCGGCCTACTGTCATTATCTCTGCATGAATTCTCTCGCTCCCCAGAAGCATCCGCATCTAATCCCATGGACTCACATGAAGGAGAGTCCTCATCCTGACATACAGAAGAATGCTCTTCTATTCTGCCCCTCCTGCATCATTTGCATCACTCAAGCATGAGTGCTTAGGCCCCCAAGGTTCTTTGCAGATGAAGCAAAGTCCCTTCCTCCTCATCTCATTCCTGCTGCTAGATCCACCAAAATAGAGCAGCTCCTCCCTAGTCAATTGTCTCATGAATAGCGCAATATTATTCTCAACCAGCCCGTTGGCTAGCTCATAAGAAACAGGTGAGACCAACTTCTCTCTCCTCCAAATTCTCAACAACATGGTCTAAAACTCTTGGCAAATGGTCTCATGGTCTCTCATACATGACAACAGGATGGACTGCATGTGTGCTATGACAGTGTTAGGATGATGTCTCCTAATGCTGAAGAAACATTGGAACATCTGCAAAATCAGGTCATCACACTCAAGGTCAAACATGATGACATAGGTATCGAATGTGGCCATACTCCCTAAAATCTCAAGCTTCTTCCCGAAGGTAGAGCCTGCGCTATTGTCCAAATCCTGAAAAGTCTCTACTACCAATCTCATAATCATCCTCATAACATCATCACTGTACTGAGCTATTGGTGTGGTCAACTTCATAATGTTACTGAGGCACGATGCAACTGGAATTCTGACCCCCTCACATGGTTCCTCCAAGAATTTGGGTTGTATAAGAGTAAGCATAGCAGGTTTTAGAGCCCAAATCAGTTTCTTCCCTTCTTCTTGACTTATTTTGGACAGAATTTCATTAAGCTCATCAAGTTTGGATAGAACTCTCCATGTCATCTTCACGTGTTTCAAATCTGCTCCAAGCCCAAGAATTTTGTGACAATCCCCAATTCTCCTTGCAAATCTTGTGGTTGTTCCTTTTGAAGGATGGCATAAATTTCTCTTGAAAATGGGTTGTTGTTCGGTTTTGTTTTTTGGTCTTCTGATGCATAGTGGTTCAAGGAACCAAATTTTATTCTCATTAAGCTATTTAGGAATCCCTCCATGGTTCAACCAATGATGTGGTCACTGTTTTCCCAAGTTTTAAGTGTAAACCACTCTCTGAGAATTTGTCAAATGCTTGACATTCCTCATAGTTGTAGGTGAAATTTTTGTCAAATAGTTCAAATGCATACTGCTATAGGTGACACATATTTGCTGGTGTCAAATACAGGCGTACATAAGATTTCAACTATAATCAACAATGCAAATTTTCCTCTTAAAACATATACAACTAACGATCACAAGATACAAATTTAGTGCTTAAGTAACCAGAAAAGTAGTTGACTGAGATTTATTCCAACATAGTCACATACTCAACATACACATATTTCTGTGATCATCAAATTAGTAATCATGCAGTAGAGTAAGTAGAAAGTGGAACCTGGAATGTGCACCACCAATGGAGCAAATAATTCGTAGTCAGCTTCAGTCTCAACACAAATGTTCGTATGAGCCACAACTACGCAGATGCAACCTTTAGTTGTGAAATACACAACCCTGGAAGAAATATCTCCCACGCATAAGCAGACAAGGGTACAATACCCAACCAGCGAATACAACCTCCATGGACCCTCTCGAACTCTTGGAAAAAAATAAATATATTCGGTCAGGTGTTCAGTAATGCCACCAAAAAAATGATCTTTGACTGCATGTGTGACTGATGATGATAGAACCCAGATTCGGCCCTAAAAACGTCTGCTCGGCCTCCGTGGAGATTGTCGTATTGGTGGCAATGCTGCAATGATTTGACCCTGACTTGGGATAATACACGACCTTTCCCACCGAAATGACTTGACAAGGGTTGAGCTACTGTGCAATCGATCCCCTTCTGAACAAGCTTCTGTCATCCTTGACATCTTCGATTATGGGTATAAGGTTGGCCTTTCAACCAAATTCGATTTTTTCCAGTGATTTTGGGATTTACGATAACCTCCAGTCCCATGAGAAGTCATCGACCTCTACAACCACGTACCACGAGTGTTCAAAAGCTATCAATCACTGATAATGAACCTGACCTTGCTTGGCACCTCTGATCTGAAGAATTTGATCAGAGAATTGGACCAACAAAGTGAAATGCCAAATCGTCCACCTCTGTTCATTAATTTGGCCTCTACAAGATCTGCAAGCCCTCTATTATTCAAAAAATTTGGTGTTCGAGATGCCTGGAACTCAACTTCCTATGATTTCAACTCAACACTCAGCAGATTATGCTATGGAGCATACACATAGGCTCGAAATATTTTACATGCCACGACCCCCCTTTAATAAACCTTGGATTTATAAAATTAATTTTTTTGGCCCCCTTTATACAGTAATTCAATCCTTGGCCCCTTTTAATAAAATTGTGGAGAAAATAAAATATTCAGCCCAAATTTACAAAATTTCCTTCTGCAGAAAAATGATGATTTTGGCACCTTCAAAACACCCCTAGACTTCCTCTAGCAAAACCCTTAATAACCACTGAAATTGGAAACTGAAAAACCTGTGAGGCTCAGCCAAGACCAAGGCTCTGATACCACTGTAATATCACCAAATGGTATATTTCACAATTTTTTCCTAAATATTGCTAATCCAACATTTTACCATAAAACTACCAAATTAATAAACAATAGATTTCCATGTAAAATAAAACACATAAGCATTGCAATCTGTTAGCCACCTATAATATTTTGTTATACCAAAAGGCGGCTAAGATCTTTTTTGAGCCTCCAAGGAACAAATTTTATCACTAAAAATTGTTGGCTCTTGAAGTCTCTTTAAGGCCTCATGCCTCTGTCCCAAATCCTCATTTGCTGTCCCATTTTATACTCAGAAAATTCTGTTGATTTCGTATAACAAACTGCTGAAGAAACCATCATTTTCTTCCCTTTTTCTCCAGATTATTCCTCTACTTTTCATAAGTTTCTCCCTCCATCCGTGAAAATCTTCCTGACATGGTTTAAAAATTCTTTTTTGAGCTGTGCCGAAACCCCCAAAATCCATTTAAAAACCTTGAAATTTTTCATAAAAAAACAAAGTTTTATTGCTATGGACCTAAGCCCCTTGGGCTAAGTCCTAAACCACTTCCCCCCACATGCCCATGCGTCGAAACCAAACGCCAAGCTTTTCGGCGCTAATCGCATCAAAAAGATTCAAGTGTGCATGTTTGTGAGCCATTTCAAAATGCCGATTGCGATCAGCCCCTTTGTCATAAACCGCAAATCATATTGTTATTTCGTTTAACCCATAGGCCCGCAATCGGGCGCTAAACCATTGAAAAATCCCTCTCTGATCAATTTTTTCCTTTGTAAAACCAAAAACCCACTTTCCGAAGTTTTAAGTTAAAAACTTAAGAACACGTGATAAATGAAAATGGGTTGATCAAAAAGACCAATCGCGCAATCGCGATCGGAGAAATTACAAATGGGTCGATTGAAAGACTAGGCCCGAATGTTCCGATTGCGATTAGCCCTAGTTATATAAATCCCCGGGCCCATGGTACTCCATACACCCAGTGGCCCCGCAATCGGGCGCCAGCCTATCATATATATTTTCTGCTCGATCCACTCAAAACCTTGGTGTTTATCGAAATTTTTTGGGTTTCTCGCAAAGTATAAGGGTCCCGCCGGTGCAAGAAATCAAAGGATCTGGACCGTCGATCTAGACCCGATCCGATGGCTATCGCCCAATCACAAAGGGCTCAATCACATGTTGTTGTGTGACCTCCCCGATTGCGATCCTCCGATTAAATCTGGGCCGTCCATCTCCCTGATGATCGGACGAACAGCGCTCAATTGCATCGCTGCGTTTCAATCGCATCCCCTTTTCTGCCCTCCCCGATCGTGATCCTCCGATTAAATCTGGGTCGTCCATCTCCCTAAGGATCGGACGGGCAGCGCTCAATCGCAAGTTTCAAATCGCATGTGTTTTTGTTGCACTCCCGATTGCCGATCCCCGATCCAATCTGAGCCGTCCATCCTTCCGAAGATCCAACGGTCCTTAATCCCTCCGATCACAAGTCTTGCCCCGTTTCGAAAACCCTCCGATTCACCTTCCGCCGTCGATCTGATCTGCAGATCAACGGCCAGCGCTTAATCGCATTGGAAATTTACATCGCATGCACTTGCCTGCCACCCCCGATTGAGATCCTCCGATTAGATCAGGACCGTCCACGTGTCCAGATCGGACGGTCCAAAACCACCCCGCCTTATTTCTTCTCCCCGCTCTCATTTTCCTGTTTTGCGCCGATCTCCACCGTTAGATATTCTTATCCGACGGCTACGCTCCTCCCCCGCCATCTGAAGCAGTTTAAACCTATTTTTCGCAGGATTTCTTAAATTGTTTTGTGTTTGATGCAGGTGTTCTAAATGGTTTTCCATTGTATAACGAAGAAATGCCAAGGGCTGGGAATGACGATTCTCATGCCCTCGTTTCATTACAGAGAAGCCATCCACGGGGCTCTATTCCATGTTTCGTCAGTACTCTATGAGTATTGATGCCGTAAAGCCCAGTGCAGGTCTGCACATCGACAAGACACTGTTTTAATTCAAACACAGTTAAAGAGTATCAGTTTTGAAGATAGAGCACAACAGATGAAGATTGAAGAGAGTTTTTATGGGGATTACGGCTAAGACAATTATCAAAAGCCTAATCCCCAATCTAAAACACAGATTAAATGAAAACCTAAAGTGTTTTATCAGACAGAAAGCCTCCACCGCCACATCTGAGGCAAATTGATTCCTCAGCTACCACCGAGCCACCTGTTGCCTTAAAGCATTCAAAAAGAGGCCGAAGTTATTGAAGAAAATCTGATATTCGCCTCCAGCACAGCCAAGAAATTACTCCACACAGCGTACAGAGCCTCAAAGTCAAATAAAGCTCCTGCTAAGCTTAATTCATAAATGTAAAACAGTTAATACAGTGTTCCACCTGTGAAATTCTTCATCGAGCCCCTCAAAAGGCCACGAAGTCTTGAACCTGTATTAATTATCTTGAGAGATCTTTTCTCAGATCACCTCCTCATTCTTCT
Organism: Pinus albicaulis; assembly: GCA_034641835.2. Taxonomy (NCBI): domain Eukaryota; kingdom Viridiplantae; phylum Streptophyta; class Pinopsida; order Pinales; family Pinaceae; genus Pinus; species Pinus albicaulis. The sequence goes on along the minus strand of CM076573.1, from coordinate 177,914,513 downwards.
ATAAATACCTCAGAAGAAGATGAGAAATCGTTGGTTGCAGAACTTTGAAATACACTTGAGCTCGAGACTTCTATTTGTACATAGTGTTCACTGGCCCTTGAAGCTCTGTTTGTGCTAGAGTAGTTAGGTTGAATAATGAAGATGATTGCTGAACTGAAACATTGGACTTGAAGATTGTAACTGGTTTGACATCAATATAAAAGTTGTTTCTTGGGATCCTGGTCTTTATCACTGGTGAAGTGCTTCTTTCTTTGTTAATCGTTTTCCTTCTATGTATGCCATATTGTTCATTTTCCCTCTGTAAAGAACAGTTTAAACATGGTTAGGATTTTCTGTATAGCAGTAACCTTCTCTGGCTAAGAAATCTTTATCTTAATGTTTTCTTCAGATTTTTTTATTTAAGAATGATTCAATACAGTTTAAACAGTTAGGAATGTTGGCGTTCCCTCGTCCTTCTGTTTTCTCAAACATTGTTCTCGAATTTTATTTCCATTATTTGCTATTAAAGTTAGACTAGAGAAGATATGGTTTGCCCTGATTCCTAGATTCTTTTCTCCAAAGGCAGATTCTGAAAGTTTCCCTTGGTGTTGACTGAAAGCAGACTAGGTTTAAAAGTACTTTATCTGATCTTAAGTTACACTCTGTTTTTCTTATGTGTTTTTATACTTTCTGAAGGTAATTATGTGGATTACCGGATTGTTTGTCAATTAAGCTGCTTTAATAAGAACTTGCCCAAGAAGTCTATGGTTAGCCCTGTCCTTGGTTGGTTTTAAAACAATTACTTAAGAGGCTTTTCTTGTTTGGACTGACTATAAATCCTCTGAGAAATTATTATCAGTTTCCACCCCTCCAACATTTTAATGTTTCCATTTCATCATTTTAATCTCAATAATCTTGTGGTATAGATGACTTGCCGCTTGGATCACACTTGATGTTGTTGTTCAATTAAAGCCTAGATATGACTCCATAGCCCAATGGACTAAAAACCAGCGTTATATCTATCTATCTGCCAAAACTGTTCTATTTGCTTGCAACTTCTCACTTTTGAAACTTTTGCACTTAGGACTTTCTCCTCAAGTAACATTTCATGATCAACCATCCAAAACAAAACAAAACCCTTGGCCTTCATAACTAGCCTAATATCATTACCTTAAGCTTTTCAAAGACAATATCCATCTTTGTACATATTGGAGAGATCCCTCTCCGGATTCAGGAGGGCTAGATTCTAGAATCCCAAATTTGGTTGAAATGATGTTAAATCTGTGATTGGACTCTCCCAATCTTGCTAATAAATTACAGATACCTAACAAAATCCATTAACACATCGAATAGGAAGAATCTCAACATATTTATTATGAATAATAACTGGGGTTACAAATACATTTGACCCAAAATAGCTAAGATGAAGAACTGGCCATCAATATGAATTGCTGCACTGTGCTAGACTCCAAAACTGAACTATTGTACTCTCCCTTCGGCAACGGCTACCACTGAATCCACTGAAGCACCCATTGAAGATCTGAATGATCCTCACTCTAATATTTCTGAAGCTCTGTGAAACTTTTGAATGAAGTATCCTCAAAGAGAGTTTGGTTTTCATCCAACACTCACAAATCACCCGAGGGTTTCCCTCTTGGGGCTACCAATGAAGTAGAGAATCACATCTCAAACCTCTCACATAAGAAAATGATATAATCCAAATATATCCCTCAATGGCCTCCTCCCTTTCTTTTATGTATCTCTTGGATCCTTCTAGAGCCTTATTTTATTATTATTTTATTCATGGAGCACTTTTCCCTCTTATTAAAATATTCCTTTTTAATGGAGAAAATAGTAAAACGGCTACCACGTATCCTCTAGTCACTGAAACTCTTGTCCAAACATCCCATCATGTAGGTACCCCTGTCCCAGTTCCAATGAGCTATTACAATAAAGTTTTCTATCGTGTATTCCTCCCGGAATGCTACCTTGAGCGTAATTACCTGAGTTAAGCCCAAAATTAACTCAATTTTCTGAAAGTTGTTGGAATGCATCAGAATGAAAGGCAAGTTGTTCCGCTAATGGAATACATCGAGAGAATGCCACCCGAACACATAGAAACTCCCTAAAACTCCTCCAAAAAGACCCTGGGCCCATTGATGACACCAACCTATACATGTGCCCTGTCTGCTCCTAACTCTGGAAGTCCATCCTAGCCCTGTCATAGGTGACACCAAAAAAAGGGAATATTACATCCTACATTTGAGAACATTTAAAAATATGCCTCACAATATTTAATTGAATCCCATTCTAAATGTCTCACATAAAATCACTCAAAACATTGAAAATTACATTAATTAAATACGTAGGGAATCAACTCCCTTAAAAACATAAGGCCCCCTAGATGCTACTAAATGTAAAAAATTTGGAACCATGATGCTCCTGCATCAGGGTTCAACAATGTTATAACTTCGCATGGACTAAGGATCTCTTGGATCAGTCCCTTATCTAGCAACTCCTACACTTGGTTCCTAATTTCCTCATCTCCTGAGGGGTCATTTTGTATGCATCCTTATTTTACAGGCTTCCTCCAGGTTTCAAGTCAAAATGGTTAATTATACTTCTTACAGGCGGCAAATGATTAGGAAAATCATCCGTGATGATATCATTATATTCATTCAACATTTCTTGAATTTCAACAAACAAGTTTGTAATTGTAGCAATTGTAAGAATTATTCTAGCCTTGCAAATTAAAGCATAAATTACCTTGTTGTTTTCAAAATGCTGCAAAAATTATTTCTTAGTCAGTAAAAATACTTTTGGGTCGTTATTCCCAGTTGCATCTTCCTCTTATAATGGAACCAAGGTATTATTTATTCCATCCTTTCGAAAATTGTAAGTTTTCTTCTTCCCATCATGTGTAACACTCCTATAAAACTAACAAGGTCTACCCAATATAATTTGGCACACATCCACTAGAATGAAATTAGAAAGAATTTTGTCCCTGTAGCTACCTATTTGAAACTCCATTTCACAATATTCATTCACCAATAATTGATTTCATTTTTAAAGAAAAGACACATTATAACGTTTCAGGTGTTTAGTCTTATTTAAATCGAATTTTCCACTACTTATGTGGACACCATGTTATCTGTATTTCCACTATCAATCACCACCTTGCAATATTTCCCTTTGACCTTGCAAAAAATCCCGAATAAGGATTTTCTTGGAGCTGGTTCAACAACTTCCTTCTGGGGCTTCAATAACACTTTATTCAATAATAAATATTATCTTGTTTCAGGTACATTCTTTCCTTCTTGTACCTCTTCTTATCTTTCTTTTGCTTGTGCAACAACAACATTTCCCTAGATTTCTCTTTCATTTTCTAGGCATTCAAAGCATTCAAATGACACATGTCTTGTTTTACCAGATCTATAACATCTATACCCTCTTCCTTTGCCTCTACTTCTTCCTCTAGAAGAACCTCTTACTCTTCTTGAGTCACTTCTTGATGATTCTTGTTAACTTGAGCTACTAGCTCCATCTCACTAGGTTGTAGATATCCCTCTACTAGATTGTTGTCCTCTTCCTGTAGCTTAAATTTTTCCTCTTCCCCATTGCTTCCTTACAAGTCAATGTTTAGCTTTCAAAGCAAGTTGATACACTTCCTTTACAGTTCTAAGAGATAATACGCTGACCTCATCCTAGATATATAATCTAAGGCCATTTATATACTTGATTGTCTTAGGCTATAATGTCTTCCACATATCTTTCCCTGATATTCAATTTATAAAAATCCTTAGCATACTCCCTTACAAACATCAACATCTGCCATATTTTCATAATCCAATGGACTAGTGAGATTTACTTCAATATATATGCATGTTAATGTAACAATACCATTCTCCAGCCTGTATGTGTCTACCTTAATAAAATGAGCAATTGAGCTGTACCCATTTCAGCTAAAATAGCAGGATGATGCAACTGGAGGGGTGTAGGTTTTAACCCTGTACATAAAATATCTGCAAAGGAATCTTAAAACATAAAATAAACAATAGCGAGAGCATAAAACATAAAATAGATATACACAGAGATTTTCCCCTGGATACCAAATCGGAACGACCAAATTGATTTTTCATTATATTCCTTTTAGTGTTACAACACGTATATATACATGCCAAAGCATACATAAACCCCAATCCATTAACCCTGGATTAGAACATAATCATAGTTTCCTTGACCGGATCTACAAAATATCAGGGGTGGAAAACCATCATGCCCCAAAACCATGTGCAAACCCATGCAAAAAACCATGGGCGGGTCCGCCCACCGGAAAATAAGGCCCAAATTTGTTTTCCCGGGGCGTTTTATCGGATCCCGAAAAGGGGGGCTGCCACCCCCCTGTGACCCCCATGTTGCGCCCGGTGCAACGTACAGGGGGGGATATCGCCCCCCCTGTGACCCCCCCGCGCGTGACTAATCGTGGAAATAATATAACACATACCCAACATTCTCCCGCTTGTTTTTTTCTTTTCGTAGGGGGCCACAGGAGAGCTGAGTCATTAGCCCAACTTTGCAACACCCATTGTTTCTCTACACCAAGTGATCCAGGGTAAAATCTTGATACCCTTATCCAAGACCTTTTACTCAAGCTGATAAATAGAATTGATTTTAATTAAGACGTTAAAGAACTGAAATGAACAATTGTAGCTGTAAATAAGAGGAACATAAATGAACAAGATCAACAATCATAAGAACACATCGTTTGATGACGGAGTTCGTCCAGGAGGGACTACATCTCCGGGCCTTGGTGTCAAGATGGTGTAGGCCGCTGCATTATGTGTTGTTTGAAAAATATGTACATGGATGTTCTTTCCTATGACATACGAGGAAAAATCGCCCTCACGTAAGAGTGGCTTGAATTCTTTAAGAGATATTCCACTGCAGAACTCTCATACATAAAGAAAGACTCCTATCAGTATGACCATAGCTGACATGTAATAAATAAGAGTATCCCACCAATCCTGGAAAACAAGGGATCTCAACAATACACATAGCAAATAAGAGCATCCCACCAATGTGGCATAAAAGGGACTCATACATGACACAAATCCATAGCTGAAAGTACATCAATAACAACACAAAGCAAGATCCCACGACTCATGTATCAACCGGGATTTGCAAGACATAATTCATCTCAAAGAGAAATAAATAAAGAAGTACATGGAATCCACATCATATACCTCATGCTACCATTTGCTGAAGGCTGAGCTATTTTGCAGCTGAATCTGAAAACACCATCAATATTGTGGCGTCGAGAAAGGTGAAAACGACTGCTCACACGTGGAAATCTGACACCGGCATAACCCACTTCCAAAAGTGGCTGAAAAATTGAAAACTCAGATGCATAAACTGAGCATGCCATTAGACTCGTGGCGTCGAGTAGTGCTGAAACGATATAAAATTTGTCCCATTTGGACAAAGTCAAAATTTCGCCCTCCTGAAAACTTGAGCTCAATCAAGGTTCCGCCTGCCTCTTTTCTGGCTCATGGTTCCACTGCACCTGCAATTAAAAAATAATAAAATTAAAACTCCGTGTGCACATTCCTTTTCCTCCATAGCCTTCGGCACACTGTGCAAATATGAGTTTATATTAAAAATTGCAGGCGGAGTAAACAGGAAATCTGTTTGGCACAATGGTAAAAAGGGGGAAATGGTTAAACGGAGGTCAGGGGATCAAATCCCACCTCCCAAAATTCCGCGCTGTTTTTTTAAACTGGCATTTGTTTTAAATACCAAGTATGGGGGTCGGGCCCGCATTGGGCGGCCCGCCCCCTTAACTCTTGTTGGCACCATTTAATATGTGGTTGGTGTGTTTATATGGTGGTGTTGCCCGCTTGGGGGTCGGCCCACGTGGCCGGGCAGGTTCGACCCCTGCCGGCACCGAAATATGTTATATATATATATATATATATATATATATGGTTGTCGGGTTCCGTTGGAGGGGGTGGCGGGGTTGGTGCCCCGCCACTCCATATATATATATATATATTTTGTTTGAATTTTAACAACCAATTCATTTTTGAGAAATCGGTTTGTGACCATAGGAGTCATTTTAAACAGGCCACAATTTCGCTCAGAATTTTGCCTAAGCTTGTCGGAACCCGGTGGCCGGAAAAAGTCAAATTTGCATCCTCCTTAAGGCTGTCTAGTCACCAAGTCAACCTGGAACTTTGACCGCTTATAAATTCTTCATACGGACTCAGAATTGAGTGCCGTCTGTGCCGTTGGAATCAGAAAGACGAGATCTACAACATGAACCTAGTTTGATAAGAATCTGAACACTTTCATTTTTGAGCCCTCTTTGCTGAGCCACTTGTACTTGTACCTGTTTATTCCACCTGGATCAATCCTCCCTACTGAGGAGCTTTTGGTCCTCCAAAAGCATCAAGCTTTACCTATCATCAACTGTCTGCAAATGTCATTGAAATGCACATCCCCACATGACTCCTTCACCTGGCGCACTTCGGAATCAAGATGCAAAGCCAACACCTGCAACTGCGGAAATGAAAATGTCTGAAAAGGCACATCACTTGAAGAATCCTTCACCTCACGTACTTCAGAATCGAGATGCAAAGCCAATGCCTGCAACTGTGGAAATGAAAATGTATGAAAAGGCACATCCCTTGAAGACTCCTTCACTTTTGTCCTTCGGAATCAGAATGCCAACACCTGCCTAAAGCTGCAACGAACATTACATTCTCAATGTGACCAAAAATGACCCAGATATTTCCATACTTGCCACGAGTTTATAACATGTACTCGGTGGTCAAGTTTACAACAAAATGGAAATCATACCTCAACAAAATTACAAGACCAGACCTCATCGTCACATTTCGAAGTGATGGAAAAAATCCTCATCACTTTTACATGAAAGAAATGCATCAGACGACTCATACAACATGACCAAAACATAAACGTCGTATCTCGAAGTGATGGCAACACATCATCACTTTTACATGAAAGAGATGTAACACACGACTTATAAAACAAGGCCAAAAAAATGTCATGGTCGCTTAAACGAGTGATGGAAACACATCATCACTTTCATAATAAAAATGCGACAAATGACTTACAAGCATGGCAATAACAAGCTTAACATCTCTAGAAAAAACAATCTAGAAGAACCACTTCTCATTTATTAAAACGAGTGGATCATTTCCCTGTGGCGAACTTGCTTGTCGATCAGCTCTTTTGACTGGTGTATGCATGGGCTCTTTGGCTTTACGGCGCTGCTCTGGATGAAGTTTCTAGCATGTGGCTCTTTGGTGGCCACTTCGGTCGCAATGGGTGCAAAAGTTATTTTTCCTCTAAACCTGATTAACTGATTTCATTTGCTGTTGGGGAGAAGGCTTTTCATGCCTCTTCCTCCTTTGTGCTACCATCCTCTTCCAGCACTCAGAAATCACATGGTTATTTAAACCACAAAAAGCACAAGTTTTACGATGCGATATTTTATGAACGTGGTTATCAACATTCTTATAGTCAAAATGCACTCTGGAATAATGAGACTTAGTATACCTTCTGTGGTGGTCTCTGGTGCCATCATGATGATGGGAGCTCGCCTCGGTTCCTTCACTGCAACGAGCACTACCGTGGAACGATGGCGAAGTGTCCCTATCATTCCTCTTCCTTGGAGAGTTCATCAGTATCTATTTTCCCTTGATGTCCTTCGAACATCCTTCACCATTGTACCCCAAACCTGCATAACGAGGAAGTTGCACAACCTCCAATGGTTCGGTTATGCCTTGGCCACGAACGCCAAGACCTCCTCCTCTATACACCATTTTAGTGAGAAGCCTCATGCCGGTACCTGTGATGGGTATCTCCACACTTCCAACTGAAATTATATCATGTGAAGAAACTGAAGAAAAATCAACACTGTTTACCTTAGGCGTTGATTGTGAAACATATGAAGAAAGTTGTTGTAAGCCCTCGTTGCGCTTCACTTCTGTCACTGCCTCAGACACGGCTTGTAGCTGAAGCTGCAACTGTTGCATCTCCTCCTTCTCTTTCTGTAGGAATGCTTTTAAGGCATCATGATCTCTCTAAAGAGTTTCTTTGTTGCGTTTCAAATCTTCCCACGCCTCTGTCGTGGCTTGCAATTGAAGCTGCAACTGTTGTTTGTCCTCCTTCTCTTTGTGTAGGAGGGTCTTCAATTCTTCATTCTCTACTGCTTTTTTTCCGTAAGCTTCGTACAGTATGTCTGCTTTCTCGGACACCCTGAGCATGGTTTCATACATGTCCTTGACGTTTTCCATGGCTCAACTCAGCGAACGTCCAATGTTCACGCCCTGCAATCCAATCAACAATAATACCTGCTCCGATACCACTTGATCCAGGGTAAAATCTTGATACCCTTATCCAAGACCTTTTACTCAAGCTGATAAATAGAATTGCATTTAATCAAGACGTTAAAGAACTGAAATGAAAAATTGTAGCTGTAAATAAGAGGAACATAAATGAACAAGATCAGCAATCATAAGAATACATCGTTTGATGATGGAGTTCGTCCAGGAGGGAATACATCTCCGGGCCTCGGTGTCAAGATGGTGTGGGCCACTGCATTATGTGTTGTTTGAAAAAGATGTACATGGATGTACTTTCCTATGACATACAAGGAAAAATCGCCCTCACGCAGGAGTGGCTTGACTTCTTTAAGAGATATTCCACTGCAGAACTCTCATACATAAAGAAAGACTCCTATCAGTATGACCATAGCTGACATGTAATAAATAAGAGTATCTCGCCAATTCTGGCAAACAAGGGATCTCAACAATAAACATAGCAAATAAGAGCATCTCGCCAATGTGGCATAAAAGGGACTCATCCATGATACAAATCCATAGCTGAAAGTACATCAATAACAACACAAAGCAAGATCCCATGACTCACGTATCAACCGAGATTTGCAAGACATAATGCATCTCAAAGAGAAATAAATAAAGAAGTACATGGAATCCACATCATATACCTCATGCTGCCATTTGCTGAAGGCTGAGTTATTTTGCGGCTGAATCTGAAAACACCATCAATCTTGTGGTGTCGAGAAAGGTGAAAACGATTGCTCACACGTGGAAATCTGACACCGGCATAACCCACTTCCAAAAGTGGCTGAAAAATCGAAAACTCAGATGCAGAAATTGAGCACGCCATCAGACTCGTGGCATCGAGTAGTGCTGAAATGACATAAAATTTGTCCCATTTGGACAAAGTCAAAATTTCGCCCTCCTGAAAATTTGAGCTCAATCAAGGTTCTGCCTGCCTCTTTTCTGGCTCATGGTTCCACTGCACCTGCAATTAAAAAATAATAAACTTCGAACTCCGTGCGCGCATTCCTACTCCTCCATAGCCTTCGGCGCACTATGCAAATATGAGTTTATATTAAAAATTGCGGGCGGAGTAAACAGGAAATCCGTTTGGCACAATGATAAAAAGGGGAAAATGGTTAAACGGAGGTCGGGGGATCAAATCCTGCCTCCCCAAATTCAGCGCTGTTTTTTTAAACCGACATTTTTTTTAAATACCAAGTATGGGGGTCGGGCCCGCATTGGGCGGCCTGCCCCCTTAACTCCTGTTGGCACCATTTAATATGTGGTTGGTGTGTTTATATGGTGGTGCCACCCGCTTGGGGGTTGGCCCACGTGGCCGGGCAGGTTCGACCCCTGCTGGCACCGAAATATGTTATATATATATATTTAAACATAAATATGGTTGTCGGGTTCTGTTGGAGGGGGTGGCGGGGTTGGTGCCCCGCCACTCCATATATATATATATATATATTGTTTTAATTTTAACAACCAATTCATTTTTGAGAAATCGGTTTATGATCGTAAGAGTCATTTTAAATAGGCCACAATTTCGCCCAGAATCTGGCCTGAGCTTGCCAGAACCCGGTGGCCGGAAAAAGTCCAATTTGCGTCCTCCTTAAGGCTGTCCAGTCACCAAGTCAACCTGGAACTTTGACCGCTTATAACTTCTTCATACGGACTCGGAATTGAGTGCCGTCTGCATCATTGGAATCAGAAAGACGAGATATACAGCATGAACCTAGTTTGATAACAATCCGAACACTTTCATTTTTGAGCCCTCTTTGCTGAGCCACTTGTACTTGTACCTGTTTATTCCACCTGGATCACTAAGAGAACTTCTGAGTGCTCATGGACTTCGTCAATGCATCTACAACATGCTTCAAGGTGTCCACCTTTACTAGCAACACCCTTTTAGCCTCGACCATATATCTCACAAAGTGATATTGAACATCAATGTGCTTTGTCTTTGAATGATAAGCAGGGTTCTTAGCCAAGAAAATTTCACTTTGGCTATCACAATCTATCCTTATAGCTTGCTACACCAAACCCATACTTTAACACAATCTCTGCAACCAAACTGTTTCCTTGCTTGCATGAGTGGCTGCCATGTATTCTGCCTCTGTAGTTGAAAGAGCCACTACAGACTGTCTTTTACTCATCCAACTGATCGCGACTCCAAATAGGCTAAACACATACCCACTTGTATATATTCTTTGGTCCAAATCTCTAGCCCAGTCTGCATCAAAAAAGCCACGAATGTCGAACACTCTTCCCAATGCTGGTCTTCCCTGGTAGCACAAGCCATAATCACTAGTGCCACGAAAATATCAGAAAACCCGCTCTACTTCTGTCCAATGCTCCTTCCCTGGGTTTGACATAAACCTTCTCAATACTCCCACTACATGTGCAATGTCTGGTCTATTACATACCATTGCATACATCAGGCTACCCACTGCACTTGCATATGGAACACGGGACATATCCTCCTCTTCTTCTTGTGTCTTGGGACACTGTTCAACAGACAACTTTGTACCTATAGGAATAAGAACATTCACCAGTTTACTATCCTTCATATTGAACCTCTGCAATATAGTCTTGACATACGTCCTCTAGTTTAACCAGAGCTTCCTCTTTTCCCGATCTCTCTTAATTTCCATGCCCAAAATATAGTTTGCAACACCAAGATCCTTCATGTCGAATTTGGAGAATAGTTGGGTCTTCAAATCTTGGACAATTTCTTTGTCATTTCCAATCAACAACATATCATCCACATACAAGACCAAATAAATAACACGGTCACCAATTAATTTAAAATAAACACAATGATCCTCCTTACTTTTGGTGAAGCCATGTCCCCATATATAGGTATCAAATTTTTGATACCACATCCTTGGTGACTGTTTTAACCCATACAGAGACTTCTTTAACCTGCATACCAGTTCTTTCTTCCCCTTCACCATAAAGCCGGGTTGTTTCATGTAGATCTCCTCATCTTCAGTTCGTGAAGAAATGTTATTCTAGATTCTTCACATCCATACGATACCACCCCAAAATCAAATGCGGCGACAACGAGATAAAGAAATAATGTCAAGTAACTGTGCTGGGAAAAAAAAAATCACCAAAATCAATTCGAGCACTGGGAATAACCTTTTGCCTGGCAGACTTTGTATTTCTCCACCTTTCCTTCTACATTCATCTTCTTCTTAAACACCCATTTTCTCCCGATGGGCTTCCTTCTAGCCGACAACTCCACCAGATCCCATGCCTCATTTTTATGCAAGGATGAAATTTCATCAACCATGGCCTACTTCCAGAGTTTTCCATCCTCTAAATATACTGCTTCCCTGACAGTTTTGGGATCATCATCAGTTATAGTTAAAGAAAAATTTGGACAGAAAGAAGATGGACTATACCTTTCTGGTTGTCTTCTTTCCTGAATTGATCTTCTCACAGTTGGAGTTTGTGGCTCTTCCTCTTCTGAGTCTTCTTCTATTGTAGAGTCTGATGCATCCTCCTTTAGCTCAAACTCTATCTTCTCAGGTTCCTTTGGTAGGACTTCATGTTTAAAAACATCTTTTACCTCTCTAAACACCACATCTCGGTTGTACACAACCTTCCTTGTTTCCGGGTTCCAAAGCTTGTATCCCTTTAAACCATCCTTATACCCAATAAAGATGCACCTTTCAGATTTATTATCCAACGTGGTCCTTTTCTCCTTTGGAAAATGTACATATGAATCACATCCAAATACCCTCAGATCTGAAAGAGAGGGTTTCTTACTAGTCCATACCTCATGTGGAGTCTTATCCTCCAACACCGATGAAGGTGATCTGTTAACCAAGTAACATGCAGTCTCCACTGCCTCTACCTAGAATTATTTTCCTAACCTGGTACCACTAAGCATGCTTCTTGCCTTTTCCATCAGCGTTCTGTTCATTATTTCTGCAACTCCGTTTTGCTGAGGTGTGTATGGAGTAGTCTTCTGACGTGCTATACCACACTTCTTACAGAAATCTTCAAATTCCTTCTTGCATAACTCCCCACCATTATCTATCCTCAGCACCTTTATCTTCTTCTTTGTCTGGTTTCCCACAAGAGCCTTAAATTCTTTGAATCTGTCAAAGACTTTAGATTTCTTCCTCAAGAAATATATCCATGTATTCCTTGAGAAGTCATCTATGAATGAAACATAGTACACAGACTTACCCAGTGATGGAACCGACACAGGTCCAAACACATCACTATGCACAAGCTCCTATATCTCTTTCTTTAGCCCTCTTAGCACCAGAAGGAAACTCACCCGATTTTTCTTCCCATATACATAATGTTCACAGAAATTTAAATCCAAAGAGCTATTAGACATACCTTCCACCCATATAACCACGCAGTATCAAGTACTCTCTCCAATATGTCCAAGCCTTTGATGCCATAGCATGGTCTTTTCTCCAGAGACCGCTAGGATTTCTGCTCCACTTTCGAGAACCACATAACTGTTGCAACCATCAATAACAATGCTGCCCTGACGCTTGTATAAAGTTCCAATCCAAACTCCCCGCATTAATACCAGTGCTCCCCAAACCATCCTACAAGTATCTTTCTCGAACACTGGTTTTACACTTGCATCATCCATCTTGCTTATAGAAATTAGATTTCTGGCCAATGCAGGAATGTGCAGAACACCAGGAAGTGTTCTAATCCTTCCACCTTGCAGCTTCAGCTTAACTTTTCCACTTCTGATGATTCTGGCCTTCCTATCATCCCCTAAGAAGACACCATCGCCATCATATTTCTCATACTCGCAGAACCACTCCCTATGGGGAGTGAAGTGAAAGGATTCACCGAAGTCAATCAACCATTACTCATGATCTACATGTGTATTTGAAGAAGAAGCCAAATATACATTCCCACCTTCATCCAAGGTGGTTTTTGCCTTTGCAGAAGGAGCATCATTAGATCCCTTTCCTTTCTCAGGAGCTTTAGATCTGCAGTTATTTTTGTAGTGCCCTTCCTTTCCACATTTCTAGCACAACTTTACAAAATTTCTAGGAGATTTATATCTCCCTCTAGATTTAGATCTCCCATTCGAAACTTTATTCTTGTTTATGTTTTGGGACCTTCCTCCTATAGATAAGGCATCTCCTTTTTGACCCTCCATATTTCGCCATCTCATTTCCTTCGACAGCAAGGCTGAGACAATGTCATCAAAATTCAAGGTAGTTGTATTGCTACCTACTGCAATAATCAGACTATCCCACGAATCTGGTAGAGAAAAAACAAAATGATGCACCTCTCTTCATTTGAGATTTTAATATCAACAGATGATAGCTGGCTTACCACAGTATTGAAGGCATTCAGATGCTATATCACTGAGTCTCCATCCTTCATCCTGAGGTTATACAACTTTTTCCACAGGAACAATTTATTCACCAGAGACTTAGTTTGCTACAAAGTCCCTAGCTTGTCCCACAAGGTCTTCACCGTAGCTTCCCTAGATACATTCAACAATACTGAATTTGAGACACACAACCGTATTGTTCTCTTTGCCTTCCGATCCAGATTCTTCTAGTCTTCATCTGACATTGTCGTTGGTTTAGCACCCGAATCTACCGTGATCCACAGATTTTTATCCACCTGCAGATCCTCCATCTTGAGCTTCCACAACTCAAAAATCTGACCATTAAATTTCTCGATCTCTATCTTCCCGCCGCTTGCCATATTCTTTCACCGCAAGAATCAATCCCGCAAATCTCTCACTGAACAAGGTCTACCACAGGCCTGAGAAAAAAACCCCTCATCAACAAAGGTGTCCCCTTGAAGCCGAAACAACTCCGATACGAAATGTAGGTTTTAACCCTATACAAAAATTATCTGCAAACGAATCTTAAAACAGAAAATAAACAATAGAAAGAGCATAAAACATAAAACAAATATACACAGAGATTTTCCCTGGATCCCAAATCGAGACAACCAGCTTGATTTTTCATTATATTCCTTTTATTGTTACAACACATATATATACATGTCGAAGCATACATAAACCCCAATCCATTAATACAGTTAGAACATAATCGTAGTTCCTTGACCGGATCTAAAAGAAATACCAGGGGAGAAATGAAAAACCATGTCCCCAAACCATGTGCAATGTACACAGCAAATGAGGATTATTACTAGAAAATAAGGCCAATTTTTTTTCTCGGGGAGCGACATGGGACCCCAACAGGGGGGTTGCCGGCTCCTAACATTGCCGTCTGGCGTCACGGGGGGCTGTGCCCCCTCGTGGCCCCCATGCGTGACTAGTCGTGGAAAGAATATAACACATACCCAACAAGGGGCATATTTAGGAGCCTAACCCAATTAAGCATGGGAAAAAATGGCACAGAAAGAGGGTTAAAACAATTAAAATATGGCTTCGTGTGAAGCCCCACTTGACCCCAAAACCAAGGTCCTTCATCAAAAGCCCTATCATAATCCTAAATATTCTTAAATTTCACCACAAATAAACCTTTCGAGAAAATGGATAGATCTACATTTGATGTCTAGGTTTTATGTTCCCAATTCCGAAGTGTAGTTGTCGATGGCCAAAACCCATTGAATCGGTAAATAACAACGTGCAACCCAAAATCCTTTCTATATTCATAGGAGATAGTTTGCTATATATTAATATATGGGATATCATATGCTTGATCCATAATGAAAGCATGCCCCAAGAGTTCTTTATGTGTTAGAGGATTGAACCTTGGCTTGAGGGCATCCTTAAATTACTTGGACTTAGAAGTAAAAGGTATCCCACTACTCATGGCACCACCATGTAAGCATGCAACAAGGGAGATTAAAAAATCCTTGGTAATTCCTTAACCACTGAATAGATTCCCCTCTTGAAGTTGTAGTCATTCGTGAAGAAGCTGCGTAAACCAACAAGTATTCATGTCTATTCTTGAAGTCTAACAAGGAGCGTAGATATTATATTTTTTTCTTTCACCTTGATGCAAAAATTCCCACTAAAAAAAGACCTGACAGAGAGTGGAAATTGCAGGAGATCATCTGGATCTACAATTTCATCTTGGGATATCTCAAGAGATAAATCCTTTAGAAATTATTTCCTTTGTTTTACCAGATCTGGAGGTAGGTCTGGTTGTTGCAGTCCCTTCTTTGGAGGTTGGATTCCTAGGCCTTGAACAAGAGTTTTCACCATGTTAAAAAGCCTATAATTTTTAGATATGATATTGATGACATCGATCTCATGTAGCATAATGCAATGTACTACCTCCTTGCATGTCCACGTCACTTCATACGGACACTGAATGAAATTGGTCCATCACATCATAATCCCACACACACACACATCATAATCCATATATATATATATATATATATATATATATATATATATATTCAAAAATATGTAATTTTTTTTTTCTCCAAAGGGATAATTAAGAATTTTCTATTAAAAGGATAAGTTGGTTTTCACACCAGAACCCTTACCTACTTCATCCAAATCCATGATAATTCTACTTGGAGAAGTACAAGACAAATGGATTTTGTTCTTGTGGCTTTCTTCTTTCCTATGACACTAAAGATATTCGTATTGTATTCTATATAGGAGACTCGTGTATTCTATATAGGAGACTCCTTGGAATAAACAAAATTTACGTAGCATCAAACATAATTAAACAAAAAGATTAAACAAAACTATGAATTGTTTGTTGTTCCATATTATTTTCCAAACATATAATCCAAACTTGCTGCTTGGATCAGGGACCTGCTTTCATTTTTTTTGCGTTTTGAATTCGATGGTTTCAGCCTCTGCTGTCGCTAGCTGGGGTCCTGTCACATAAGTTTATTCTAATTCAAACATTTTTCAATTAATTATTGCAAGCTCAGTTAAAATTTCTCCTTGCAACTGATCCATTTTCATTTGTATCAACCTCAATTTCACATTAACAAGTTCGTGAAAGGATTTATGATCCTTTCCTTTGACTTGTTCTATTGGTAGAAAATGATCGGAAGGCCTTCCATGGATTCAATAATCTTGTCCAAAAATTAACTCACATCCACCTGCTCAGAATCATGGGAAGAAGAACCAATATTCTCCACGTGAAGATTTCACCTCAAATAAACTTGACTCAAAAGTGAGATCGTTCCACTTAGTGCACGAGATTTAGCTTTAATCACCAAATGAACTCTGATACTACACCCTCCTTGACTCGTTATGCTCAACATGATTCAGGAATGCTTGATCATCGTTATAAAAGCCTTAGGAAGCCTAGAGTCTGGATTGCCATTTCCTCCTTGATCAATGTACTCAATTTCTCAATCTTGAATTACTTTGAAATGCTTTCATATAGTGTGAATAGATACAAATAGAGGAGGAATTAACAACTATCCAAGGTGAATGGAATGAAGTTGTAGAGTTGATGGTATCAGTCCTTTAAAATCCTAAATTCTGATGTTTTTCAAGTGGGTTTTTAGACACTTGATACACTAAGATCTTATGACATCTATGCAGGAAGTTGGAACGGGAGTACAAAGGGGGTGCCATGTAGAATAAATAAGTAAATGTCTCTCGCCGGATCTTGAATACCTCTAATCGAAAAAAGAAAAAAGAAAAAAATCGTAAACATCCAGAAGCACTCCTAGATTCCAGCTTCCTCATATATCCATATACTTAAAAGGCCATTAGGCCCATTGATCATTCCATGTTTTCCAAATAAATAGGTCATGGAAATGAAATATTTGTGAAAATTCAAGTATTCAACTCCAACATTCCTTTATCCATACTTGTCCCTTAATTGGCCAATGCATTCGTTGAATAATTCAGATGCCCTAGGACATGGAAGAATTCAATATTTTCAAATTTTTGAAGTTGAATGACAATCTTATGAAATATAGGGGGAGATTGGTTTTTTGGGATCCTTTTGCTTCCCATACTTGTCGAATTACAATTAGTGAATCACCAAAAACCATGAAATTTAATATTTTTTTTCAATGGCTAACTCCAATCCTTATTTCCATAGAGCCAAAAACTCAAATTGATTTTGGGTTAAATAATAAAGCTCATTTAAACTTGATCTAAACCATGGATCTAACAAGAGGAGAGAGATGAAATTTTTGAGGTGAAAACTTCTTTTAGAGTGAAAAATTTGAATTATTTTCTTGCACCTAGACAAATATGTTTCTCATATATAGAGAGAAAGAGAGCACTTGTGATTTTTCATTGTTTATGTTGCATTTTTACTTGCAAATAAAATAGTGATACTACTTAAAATGTTTTAACTATTGTTAGCCACCTATAAAATTTTGTCAAGCAAACAGGTGGCTAAATATGTTTCTGAGCCTTCAAGAGAAACATTTCCTTTGAAAATATATCATTCTTGAAGCCTCCATGATGCCCTTATCCTACAAAGTTACCTTCACTGCTGTTTCCAGTAAAGAACCCTGCTGTTTTGTGAAAGGAATTGTCTTCAAAAGGCCTCCATTTCCCTTTTTTCACTCCCACAAAATTCCCATTTTCATCCTTGTGTCCTTCAAAGGATCCCTCTGAAAAATCCTCATTTAACCTCTAAACCATCCTAAATCCCCTTTTAAACCATATATCTCCCGTTATCTGGTTTAAAGATCCCTTCTTTTTCCTATCGAAACCCCTCATTTGGCTTAAAAAACACTAATTTTAGGCCTAAAACAACCATTTTTACATTAAGGCCTTAAGCCCCTTTCGGCTTAGCCCTTAGCCCCGTTTCCGCATGTGATCCATGCTATGACCAAGCACTACGTCCTAATCGCAAATCGCAATCGGAGCCTTCATTTCGGCCTTTTCCTTTGATTCTTCAAATATTTCCAATGCAATGAGTTTCACTCTACCGATTGCCGATTCAGTCTAGATCGTTGATCTCACCCGATCCAATGGCCAGGATCACATCGTGCTCCACCGCAAGCCATACATAATTCCCCCTCCAATTTAATCCTGACCGACGATCATCTTGCCAATCCGACGGCCAGTGCTCAATCGCGCATCGCAAATCCAGTGCCCCATTCATTTCCCCTCCTCCGATGCTGATCATGCGATTTGATCCCAGCCGTTGAATCCATAAGAACCAACGGTCAAGATTCAATCACGATTTTATTCACATCCCCCGTCATTGCATCCACCGATTAGATCTAGACCATTGAATCCACAGGAACCAACGGCCAGGATCTCATCACGCTCCGCTCATAACTTTTCACCATCCCGACCTCCAATTGAATCTCAGCCGTTGATCAAGCTTGATCGGATGGTCCACATTTCTTCTGATCATAAAACCCTGCCCTGCTCATTTCTTTCCCATCAACAGATCTTGACCATCCGTTTCCAAGATCTAATGGTCGGGATTTAATCCACCATTGACCCCATCTACCTGTTCCGCCCGTGCATCTTACCTCCTATTGCATTTCTTCCACACTGTCGGATTTGAGGTCCCTGATCCAATGGTCACCATTGCGTTTCACGTTTTTTTTGCGCCCAAGGTTTAACGTTTCTAAAAAACGCGAAATGGGCAGTATTGAAAGGGACAGGTGTCAGCAAGCGAATGATATCGAGTTTCTTTGGGCTAAAATCTGAAACCACTTGCAAGCTGCGCGAAAACCACCCCGGTTTTCCGCCTTATCGCCCTCTGCAGCATAATTTCCCTTTTAATTATAGCCGTTGATTGATTTGATCTAACGACCCACATCATATCTTAACCTCGTCCATTTGTTATTCACCCGATCTTTCATACGATCCCACCGAAAGATCTCCACTGTTGATTATTCTAATCCAACAGCCCACATCATATCGCATTCCCATTTCACCCTCCATTCATCCAACCCCTCCAAAGACTTCATTGGACAATCTCCATCGTAGATCATCCTGATCTAACGGTCCCAGTTCATCCTCACACCCAAACTTCCAAACAACTAGTTAGCTGCTCTGCCAGTGTTTTTTCCCCATTTTTCCACTACACCCACTAGTTTCATTATCGCTCCTCCATCTCCGCGAGCCTCTGAAGTAGTCCTTCCCCACTTCCGTTGGTTTTTATAACATGTTTATCGTGTTTTGCAAGTTTCAAAGGCGATGAATTCACTCTATTTTCACAGTTGCAGTCATGGTAAAAGACCATCATAGAGCCGAAAATTTCTGAAGAATAGATCAAAGATATCAAAGGATTAAAGAATAATATTGAAGATTAAGAGCATAATCCACGGTCTGCACAAATTAAATACAATCATTGATCGCAACAGTGCAGAGGACATATCAGCAGGATAGTCCTTTTACTGAAGAAAGGACCAAGATCACTATTTCCCATTCTCTATTTTGCATCGAGCCCCAATACAGTTATTATTCTGGTAGAAAGTCCTAAAGAACTGACAGTGCATTAGTTACAAAGCATGGAAGACCTGAAAGGCCAGCCTTCATCCTTTCTTGTCTCGAAGTACAAACAGAGTACCTCCAGCGGAAAAGTACTTCATGGAACATACCCCTGGAGTTATTCTCAAACTAAAGAAGGCCCTAATTCATCTGAAGGGTACTGAAATTCAAAGTAAAGATATTAAGATAGAATGGGCTTCGAAAGACTTTTCTCCCTCTATTTTAAATGAATCATTTATGTTCTATCTGCCACTACTATCACTCTTCACCTATAAGAACTCTCAAGAAATACATTGTAAATGTTGGTCGATTATCGAAAAAAAACTGATTGTAAGCAGTTTCACTGAGTTAGAATTTTGTGAGTAGTAGTTGTGAGTAGGCTTGATTTCTGAATGATATCAAGCTATTGGAAAAGGATGTATGTGATTGGTTTTGCTCTTCTAATATGACAAGCATGTTCATCGGATCCTGATCTAAATCAGTGGTGATGTGTTCTATCTTTGTTATTGTTTTTCTCTGTTTCACATCATGTTTCACTTTCTCTAATAAGAAAACAGTAAATTTAGCTTAGGACATACTGCTGAAAGTACCCCAATGCTCGCTATATTTTCTTATCTTTATGTTTTCTGCTGATTGTGTATCTAAAGACAAATTCAATATAATTTAACTAGTTAAAGACATTGGTCTGCCCATGTTTACTGATGTATGAATTTAGAGTTTTCTTCTTAGATGTTCTTGTTTGGTTCAGTTAAAAGAATTGGGAAATTGGGAGATTAGAGTTAGCCCTGTCTCACTAGGTTCCTTTTCCCAACAGTTTAGCCTTTCTAAGATCCCTTTGAGTTGGGTGTCAAAAGCAGAGAAGGTTAAAAGTCTTTCTCTGAACTTAGACTTCACTCTGTGTCCAACCTTATATGTTTTCTATTGTCTGAAAGCAGTCAGGAGGACCGCTGGATTGTTGTCTTTCAGAGTTAGCCTCATTAGGAGTTCATATCATAGAGGTTAAGGCATGCCTTGTCCCTAGATTTACTCCGAAGTGGTCACCTTGGAAGGTTTTCCTTGTTATTCCCATTCATTTCCTTATTGTTTCATTCCACACTATCATCTTAAGAGATCCTCTGTTTTAGATGACTAGCCCTTTGAATGCCTTGGATATTTGAATTGCAAGTAAACCCTTTCATGACCCCATTGCCCAATGGACTTGTGTTTTCTTTTAATTATCTCCCCATTGCCCAAAAGTCCTCTCTCCTCATTCCTTTATCTTATATTGAACCCTTATTTCATGTTTCCCAACCAAACAAATAAACAAAACAAAACACTTGCGCCCTATAACTAGCCTAATACCTTAAATTGAATTTCAAAGATATACATTTCTTTGCCTTTATAGAGAGATCCCTCTCTGGATCCAGGAGGGCTAGATCCTGAGATCCCAAAGTGGTTTGATGTTGTCTTATCATTTGGTATTGCCAAATCTACCAAATCATAGGAACCACAACATAATGGCGACTCCACTGGGGAATAAGACCATATTGGCCTGAGTTTGGTAGTTAAACACTGTGGTGGATAGTAAATCTCCTTGAAACATTCTAAACCTTCCACCTGGCGACTCCACAGTTCCTAAATGACCAAAAGACTCCACTGGTGATCAGTAGGCCTGCTGATTATCTTGGTTTTCACAAGACTCCATTGGGAGACCAGTTTCATTGCAACATCATCCATGTTAAAGGAAATTTTGAATATTAGTTTCCTTTTTCAAATATGTTGGCCCTAAAAAATTTCATACCTAGCTAATTTTTCTTTTTCCTTGGTCTGAAACTCAACATGGTGGCAGACCAAATCCCCCTACCAATGGAAGACTCTGAGCAATTCACAGAAATTCATTCAAGCTTCATAGCAGAGTGTCGTTATATGATATCAAGTGAATTGGCAGAAACTAAATGGGAAGACCTTCCAAAGGTTTTCCTTCTCAGCTCAAAACTCAATACTCAACTGGAGCTTAAGAAAATGTTTCTAGAATTGGTGGTTGAAAGATATGAAGCTGAAATTGAAGTTTTGAACTCACAAGAACAATCATATCAATTCAGAGACCCTAGAGCATTTTTGGAGAGTCTCCCTCCCCCTAAGAAAGAATTAATTTCACTGCCTTTTGATGTGCAGGAAGAGGATGATTGGGCCTTCAAGAGCCACATTGAAGATGCTGTGATCAAAGCTATCAAGGATGCAGACAGCCTAACAGTCATGGAAGGCCTAAAAGAAGAAAGTTTTCATCATGTGTTCATTGATCCTGTGGCAGAGTATATGGAGGCCCTGATTGGCTCAAGTTCCCAAGCATTGACCCTTTGCATGGGCCAAATACATCAGGAGTGGTCACCACTGATGGTGGCCTTATTTTTGAAGACCCACATTCAAAGAACCCTGTGGTTATCTCTGACAAGAAGTCAGTTTTTCCATCCTTTTTTGTTACTGCTTAACTGGCTGCACTAGCATTATTGTATCATATGAAGTAGCAGAGATTTCCAAGTAGAGTAGGGTAGGTAGGAATCTCAATAAATCTCAGCCTTTGAGCATTTAGTTAGTTGTTGATTTTACTTTGAAGAAAAATTCAAAAAATACAAAAAATAGAAAAGGAAAAGGCTCAGACAAGCTCAAAACTTGAACCTATGAAGCTCCAAAAGAATGGCTCAAATTAGCCCAAAACCTGAGCCAAAGAAAGGGAAAGCTGGTTCTAATATGCTCAAAACCTGAAACGGCAGAGAAAAGAAGAAGAATAAGCTTTAACAAGCCCAAAAACAGAGATGAAATGAAGAAGAAAAGTGACTCTAACAAGCTCAAAATTTGAGTCACAAGAGAAAGAAATAGGATGCTCTAAAGTTTCACAATTTTGGTTTCAATTTCCTGCAAAGTTCAGTTCATGTGTAGCTGTCTTTATGCCATGGACCCACAGCAAACCAGACAGTCTAATCCTAGTTTGACTATTTTTAAATTTTTGTTTTAGAATGTAGAGAAAGAAATCTGCTAGATAGTTTAATCCTAACAAATATTAGTGTATGTAGAGAAGCTATGAGGCCAACTGTCTAATCTGGTCTCATGGAGAAATAAGGGTAGAATTAGATTATTTTTTCCTGTTTTCAATATAAAAAAATGATGAAGAAGGTCTGCAAGTATAAATGCACCTTGAAGAAAAAATGTTAGGACAGTAGGATGGGTAGGTAGATTGTTTGGGGAAGTATTGTTGCTGATATAATGCTTTCATGTTTGTAGCAGTTGATCAAAGAAGAAAAAATGGTCAAGTATCAGGCATCTGGCCTACTTCAAAAGGTTATTTTATGAGATTCTTGACACCTTCAAGAAGTTTCCATCCCCATGTGGAGCCACTGTTAGCCACCTATAAAATTTTGTCAAGCAAAAAGGTGGCTAAATATGTTTCTGAGCCTTCAAGAGAAACATTTACTTTGAAAATCTATCATTCTTGAAGCCTCCATGATGCCCTTATCCTACAAAGTTACCTTCACTTCTGTTTCCAGTAAAGAACCTTGTTGTTTTGTGAAACGAACTCTCTTCAAAAGGCCTCCATTTCCCTTTTTTCACTCCCACAAAATTCCCATTTTCATCCTTGTTTCCTTCAAAGGATCCCTCTGAAAAATCCTCATTTAACCTCTAAACCATCCTAAATCCCCTTTTAAACCACGTATCTCCCGTTATCTGGTTTAAAGATCCCTTCTTTTGCCTATCAGAACCCCTCATTTGGCTTAAAAAACACCAATTTTAGGCCTAAAACAACCATTTTTACATTAAGGCCTTAAGCCCCGTTTCCACATGTGACCCGCGCTATGACCAAGCGCTAAGTCCTAATTGAATTTTGGACCGCTGACATAGAACCATCCACCAGGATCTCATTGCACTCAGCTCATAACTTTTCACCACGTCCTAACCTCCGATTGGAATTTTCAAACTCGCTGATCAAGCTTCGACGGAGCTGTTCATTTCTTCTGATCATCAACTCAGCCTCTACTCATTTCTTTTCTTCCCATCAACATCTCTGACCGCCTGCTTGGCGGAATTAACGGCCGGATTTAATCACATCGGTAATCTAATCTACCTGTTCATATCTTTACATCCGACACGTGCTGTGTCGCACGATATCGTGTTTCTTTGGGCTAAAATCTGAAACCACTTGCAAGCTGCGCGAAAACCACCCCGATTTTCCGCCTTACTGCCCTCTGCAGCATAATTTCCCTTTTAATTATAGTTGTTGATCAATTTGATCTAACTACCCACATCATATCTTAACCCCGTCCATTTTTTATTCACCCGATATTTCATATGATCCCACCGAAAGATCTCCACCATTGATTATTCTAATCCAACGGCCCACATCATATCGCATTCCCATTTCGCCGTCCATTCATTCGACCCCTCCAAAGACTTCATCGGACAATCTCCACTGTAGAACATCTTGATCTAACGGTCCCAGTTCATCCTCACACCCAAACTTCCAAACAACTGGTTAGCTACTCTGCCAATGTTTTTTCCCCATTTTTCCACTACAACCACTAGTTTCATTATCGCTCCTCCATCTCTGTGAGCCTTTGAAGCAGTCCTTCCCCACTTCCGTTGGTTTTTATAACATGTTTATCGTGTTTTACAGGTTTCAAAGGCGGTGAATTCACTCTGTTTCACAGTTGCAGTCATGGTAAAAGACCATCATAGAGCCGAAGATCGCTGAAGAAGAGATCAAAGATATCAAAGGATTAAAGCATAATATTGAATATTAAGAGAATAATCCACGGTCTGCACAGATTAAATACAATCATAGATCGCAGCAGTGTAGAGGACATATCAGTAGGATAGTCCTTTTACTAAAGAAAGGACCAAGATCACTACTTCCCATTCTCTATTTTGCATTGAGCCCCAATACAGTTATTATTCTGGCAGAAAGTCCTAAAGAACTGACAGTTCATTAGTTACAAAGCATGGAAGACCTGAAAGGCCAGCCTTCATCCTTTCTTGTCTCGAAGTATAGACAGAGTACCTCCAGCCGAAAATTACTTCATGGAACATACCCCTAGAGTTATTCTCAAACTGAAGAAGGCCCCAATTCATCTGAAGGGTACTGAAAGTCACTGTAAAGATATTAAGATAGAATGGGCTTCGAAAGACTTTTCTCCCTCTGTTTTAAATGAATCATTTATGTTCTATCTGCCACTACTATCACTCTTCACCTATAAGAACTCTCAAGAAATACATTGTAAATGTTGGTCGATTATCGAAAAAACACTGATTGTAAGCAATTTCACTGAGTTAGAGTTCTGTGAGTAGTAGTTGTGAGTAGGCTGGAAGATGATTTCTGAATGATATCAAGCTATTGGACAAGGATGTATGTGATTGGTTTTTCTCTTCTAATATGACAAGCATGTTCATCGAATCCTGATCTAAATCAGTGGTGATGTGTTCTATCTTTGTTATTGTTTTTATCTGTTTTACATCATGTTTCACTTTCTCTGATAAGAAAACAATAAATTTAGCTTAGGACGTACTGCTGCAAGTACCCTAATGCTCACTGTATTTTCTTATCTTTATGTTTTCTGTTGATTGTGTATCTAAAGAAAAATTCAATATAATTTAACCAGTTAAAGACGTTGGCCTGCCCATGCTTACTAATGTATGAATTTAGAGTTTGCTTCTTAGATGTTCTTGTTTGGTTCAGCTAAAAGAATTGTGAAACTGGGAGATTAGAGTTAGCCCTGTCTCACTAGGTTCCTTTTCCCAACAGTTTAGCCTTTCTAAGTTCCGTTTGAGTTGGGTGTCAAAAGCAGAGAAGGTTAAAATTCTTTCTCTGATCTTAGACTTCACTCTGTGTCCAACCTTATATGCTTTCTATTGTCTAAAAGTAGTCAGGAGGATTGCTGGATTGTTGTCTTTCAGAGTTAGCCTCATTAGGAGTTCAGATCATAGAGGTTAAGGCATGCCCTGTCCCTAGATTTACTCCGAAGTGGTCACCTTGGAAGGTTTTCCTTGTTATTCTCGTTCATTTCCTTATTGCTTCATTCCACACTATCATCTTAAGAGATCCTCTGTTTTAGATGACTAGCCCTTTGAACACCTTGGATATTTGAATTGCAAGTAAACCCTTTCATAACCCCATTGCCCAATGGACTTGTGTTTTCTTTTAATTATCTCCCCATTGCCCAAAAGTCCTCTCTCCTCATTCCTTTATCTTATATTGAACCCTTCTTTCATGTTTCCCAACCAAACAAATAAACAAAACAAAACCCTTGCGCCCTATAACTAGCCTATTACCTTAAATTGAATTTCAAAGATATACATTTCTTTGCCTTTATAGAGAGATCCCTCTCTGGATCCAGGAGGGCTAGATCCTGAGATCCCAAAGTGGTTTGATGTTTTCTTATCATTTGGTATTTCCAAATCTGCCAAATCATATGAACCACAACAACTATAACACAATATTTTCTTTTTTTCAATTGCTATATATATATATATATATATCCTTTTTAAGGTTTAACTACTTTATTTATTTATAAAGCTGATATAAGATTATGTTGTTTCATATGGAAATAAATTTTTTTATTTATGGTTGAGAGTGAGAGTAAAATATTTTTACCATTTCTCCTTAGAATGGACAAAGAGTGAGTTTATTGATGTTTTATTATACTTTTGATTAAAAAAACCAAATACTTATATTCATTTTTTTATTATATATTTTATTTCTAGTTGAGACTCAGTGAAATGTTTTTACCACTTTTGAGAGTGAGATTATTGTTGTTTTGTAATCCTTTTAATTAAACAAACTAAACAAGTATATTCATTTTTTTAATTATATCTCACAGTTTTTGTTTTTTATTAGATCTCACGGTTTTTTTTTTAGTAAATTTTTTTTTTAAAGGGACACATGTAAACTGCAGGTTGAACATGGACATACTTACACATCTCTCTCATATTGGGTTGTAGAATGAGCCTCTGGACTCACATTATATTATTATTTGAGCCTTATTTCGAAGTTTAAATGAGTTTAATTGGTTAGTATTTTTCATGTGAGAATTATTAATTATCTATAATTGATTTCTAAATCCACTTACTTCTATGTTGCTCCATTTTAAGTTATTTTTTAAATTTTATTTTGGGTCTCCAAGTTTGATTTTGACTTATTTACCAAGTAGGGAAAGTGTTTTTAAATGCATGCACATGGAATCCCAAATTGATTCAAGGTAGTTGGCCTCCTAAGGAGTCTAAATATTGTATTCATGTTCAACAATAATATATCATCCAATTTTGAGTAATTTGAATTATCTCCTTAGTTCATTAGTCAAATTATCAGCGATGTTATTCTCTCTTCTTTTTTGTTTTACAAGTAGCTAGTCCTGTATTTTCTAACATCTATATCTTATGGTTGTGCATATCACTCAATATCATTGTAAGTAGCATATACTCTGTCTCAAATTTCATACATGATACTACCAAGGGTATTTTAATAAGTACACGAATCACAACCCATTCATATCTATCGGAAGGACAAATGGCATTGTCCAAATATCACTGATATAGGAACAAAAATCTTTGCTCAATCATCACTGTCATAAAAACCGAAATCACTTCCCAAACATCACTGGAATCACTACCAAAACATCATTGTCATATGGGAATAAGTATCATTTCCATATAGGAACAAGTATCTCTACCATATATGAAAATTATCATAGCTATTCACCATTGTCAAGAGAACAAATGCTATAGCCAAATATCATTTTTATTCACAAGTGTTACTGTCATATGTCATACTTCATACATCACTCTCATACATAGAAAATTAGGGCATGAAAACCCTTATCATAGAGCTGCTTAAGTAGGCCTATCATACTTCATAAGTTTTGAACAAAACAAGCCTTGAAGACCATGTAAACAATACATAGTAGCAGAGGGTTAGGGCTACTAGGGCCACACCAAAATATGTTGAAGGGACAACATATAGGGTCTACTTGACTTCACTAGAACAAACCTAGAAAAAGACCGCATATAACCATGGAGAAATATCGTAGATAGAATAAATATAGGCCATGTATAATCATAGATAAGGCCATAGGTACAACAAGAAAAGGACACATATAATCCCAGAGTAAGGATGCAGGGAATAGGAGGATAGGTTGCATATGAATAGGATAATATGTCGCAGATGAATACATAAATAGGTCATAGATAGATGCCTCAACATATAGCATATAAAAGCCACAACATGTCGTAGATAGATGCCACAACATGTCACATTAAATTCCATCATAAAGTACACTTTCATTATGTTTATTTACTTTTCTATTATTTCTCTTGCTCTTGTTCTGGGGTTAACATGTACATCAAATGGATGTAAGGACCTAGTTCATAATATCGATATTGAGGAGGATGCAAAGTCATCCCGTGATTAAAGTGGTGCTTGAAAATTAACAAGAGCTTAGACCTTGAAGGAAGGATTTCAATCTCCCAAGTTAATGATTATTACTAAAGAGCCACCCTATTCGGAGGGAATATACTATTATATTGAATGCAACAGTCTGATGAGATGCTGGGATAAATATGTCCTTCATGCAAGGACCATTATATATGGAAAAAATGTAGCAGTGTTATATGCTTCTGTGATATTAAGTTCAATAGTGATAAGGAATATACTCTCATAAGGAAAGGATTGTGATAAGATCGTAACACATGTTTCCAAATGTAGTGTTATCTGATATATGTGAATTAAGCTTCCTCCATGATGTACTTAAGGAATAAGGATACTTGGGGCTACCTCAGGGTTTTGAGGTGTATGATTAGTAGACTCATGATTGCAGATTGAAGAAACACTGATATGGAATCAAGCAAGTCCCCTGGGGCTAGCATGCTCTGACTGATGAAAAATTGATGCAGACTCCAACGTCTCTTCAAGGTTGAAGGTACGTCTTTGATATTTGGTTTTATATGCTAATAATTTATTTCTAATAGGATCATATCATCTCTTCATTCAGTACCATATGGATTTGACCTCTGAGCTCAAGGTGATCCATTGATTGAGATTAGAATTATAACATAGAGATGATGGGGACTTCCTTTTCTAGGGAAGTAAGTTGCCAGAGACTTGACATGATGGGTTACACTAAAGAAGTTGAGAGAATCCTCTTCAATTTGAGTTTTGGTGGATCCCACGATGAGCGGGAAACTAGGTGGATCCTTGTTTTGAGCATGTACCCTTAGCCAAAGGCCTGTGCATTTATATTGGGATGCTACAAAGCTATATTGAGATACCTACATGATAAAACTAGTCATGTATTGAGACAATGTTGTGACTATAGAGATATGTTGATGCCGAGTGAACTAGGGTGTTGCAATAAGGAAGAACACATTGAGGTGTTGCTTCAATATGGGTCTTGCTATGGTTTCCTATATGAGAAGGTAGCATAATTCCATTGAACTTAATCCAACATTGGTCGATCATATTTTCAGTAGTGTGGCTTCAAAATTTATCCACAAAATTGTCATGGTACCACCGATGGAGAAATGAGGCTCTAACACAAAGGGAGCGATAAGGCTCTACCATAGAGGGAGCGGTGGGACTTCGATAATGAATTATTACCGAATTAAGGTAGTTAAGCTTCAACATATGATCAGGTTGCATACATTCTCTCCAAGCCATTGAATTTCATATTCTCCAGACAGAATCTTGGAGTGCAGGAGAATCTATCCCTCCCTGAGAGGGAGCACTGCTAATCAAGAACACTAAGCATATGCCTTCCCCCATATTTATGAATAACCAAGGGATGTTTGAATGGGGTTGTGCACATAAAATCTTAGGTGTAAGGGTACTCCTTGAATCCATGGACTTGGTTGAGTACATTCCCCAATATACATCATACCCGCAAGTCACGTCCTTGTCTATATTGACCAAGGGCCACAACGAGGTGGTTAAGCTTATTGGGATTGCCTCCCATCCTAGCCACATGGGAGAGGAGACTTATGTGTGTGTGATATTTACCTAAGGGCGAATGCACTTATCATGGACTTGGTTATAGTAAACTAATCTCCCCAAAGTATTTGATGCAAGTGTTCTACCACTTGATCACTAAGGATCAAGTTGGGTGAGGTTTAGTCAGTGGGCATAGGGTGTGTGATCTTTAGAAAGTTATTTTATGACTGTCATGGACTTAATTGAGGTAAATCAATCTCCCCTATTGTCATGTGGATCATTCTTCTTCGTCTATGGATTGATTCATCATTGTTTAACTAAGATGATATACACTATTTTAGGGCATGGAGACTGATCAAAGACCAATAGGGTGCGTGTGATATTGACCAAGGTTAAATGTGACTGCCATGAACTTAGTTGTGGTAAATTGATCTCCCCTATCATTGGTTTTGGATTATTATTCTTCTATGAGACGCGATGAGATGGGATGAAATTTTCCATGTTGAGACATGTACATTCAAGAAGACACATGGTGCAGCTGAAATTCCTCCCTAGTTGAGAGGGAGTGTTGAAATTTGGGGCAGTTATGTGATGAATTTCCCCAAGAGAAGCTCAATTACCCCAAGAAGCCCATTTTCCCCTAAGGAAGAATTTAAATTGGTTAACAGAAAAATTATTATTTTGGTATTATTTTGGTACTCCTGTCACCATTATTTAATGTGACATAAATCAATTTTGGACGAGAGAATTTGAGTTTGATTCAATGAAATTATTATTATTATTATTATTTTGATCAAGTCGGATTGCCTCAAAGGAAATTAACATTCATGTGGAGAAACAACTATAAATTGGAATTTATCCTCCTCCATTTGGAACATTTAAATCAAAATTTTGTGGAATCTCTGCGGCATAATGCAACCTCCTTCTGTGACCTAATATGTCATAGTTTATGTGGCCTAATTTGTTTAATTTTGGTGGATATATTTGTACTTGTGCGACCTCTCTGTTGTATTTATATGTGGCATATTTGTGGTATTTTATGTAGCCCTAATGGTGGTATCTATGCAACCTAATGGTGGCACTTCTACGTGTTGAAATTTGGGTAGCTATGGGACAAATTTCCCCATAGTCCCAAAAGAAGCCCAAAATTGAATTCAATTACATAAAGGAAAATATTATTATCAAGGAAAATTGGGAAAACGATTATTAAAGAAATATTAATGTCAATGTGATGGGCACTTCTCTTTATATAATGTGTTAAATTTATTTGGGAAAGTTTAAATATTTTTAAGTGATACAAAGTTCTAATTAAAAAATGGGGTTTATTCTAAGTGGACCTTACCTAATGAAAGGTTTTGATTGAAATTATAAATACAGTCTCAAGGAAACACATTCAACACAATCAAATTAAGATTCTTTAGAGTCTTGCTAATAATGTTTTGTTCATTTAACTTTTGTGATGGATCGCTATATACACAGACATCATATCGTTTTTATTTTGTGATGGTTTACTATATGCACAAGCGTCATATTGCTT
This sequence comes from Pinus albicaulis, assembly GCA_034641835.2. NCBI lineage: Eukaryota > Viridiplantae > Streptophyta > Pinopsida > Pinales > Pinaceae > Pinus > Pinus albicaulis. The sequence continues at coordinate 177,883,299 of CM076573.1, read as the reverse complement.
AATTTCCATAGTGACTCATTATATCACAATGTCATTGTATCACTTGATTTATGTAAGTGGCTTGTATCCCTACCTTGGCTCATGGCTTGAGGGTCATATTTAATTATACTTTTTGAACAGGTTTAATACAATATGGGTCACATATAGTAACATGGCTCGAATTGTAACATGGCTTAGATCATGATTCACATATATCTTTCAAAAATTTGCTTGTAATTTTTGAAGCTCACATATTTTTATGACTCACACTTTGGTTTCATAGGTCACAATAGTTCGCCTAAGTTCTCTCACACATAATAGTGACCTATAGTATACATTACAGTGGTATCACTTCATATTATGATTTGAATTCTCTGTTCAAGTATCCTATGAATAATTTTTTAACCTGAGTTGCTTTCACTTTCACTACAATGGCTCACTAGGATTTATATAAATATGGATTTAATGTATTATTGAAGCTCATATTTATTCTTTTGTAGAGGCTCGTTCCTACCTTGGAATGGGTCATGTATTCGTGGTTGGTATTATCTTCATGTGAAAAGTAAGTAACTCACAAAGGTGTCTCGTTCTTATCATTTAGTATATGGTCTCACATCCTTTGAGTATGAAAGTTAGAATTTGGATATAGTACATATATAGAAATAGAGATAGCATGACATAATAACTTGGCATATATTCAAACTAGTTATATGATGGTTGATAGTAACTATATTAGTGAGCAAGTACCCTTGTTGATAGTGATATCGAATAACCCAAATAGTGACAATGACCTATTAATATCTATGATAGATGGGGTATTTTCAAATGTGATTATCATAGTTGTAATAGTGCCCATTTGACATTGCATCCATGACAGTTCCTCTATATCAATGCCACGTGGTTGTACCCTTTGTGATGTGACAATAATCCTTCTTATATGTCAGTGAAACATTGATCTCTGGTTTGATTATATGACAAGGATGAAAAAAACCCTAGTGAAAAGTTCCTTGATGTAGTGCCTTGGAATAACGTCATTAATGAATGATTGTGAATTCATTCCAGTGATATGACAAAAAATCTCCTGAGATCACATGTTTAGTTCACAAATTTAGTTGTGAACTAATGTGGTTTGGCTCTAGGAGGCTTGATGTGATTGATGTACTTTATTATGGATGTACTTTTCATCTTAGATGAAAAATTAATGAATATCTAATAGAAGAAGAATTTGGATGGGTTTTCCCCCTTGTGGGGTTTTGCCCTAGTCTCTTACCAAAATCCTGATGTCTCCTTTGTGCATGATTTTCTTCTGTTGTTCCTTTTTTCTTTTTTCTTTTTTCTGTTGCAATGTTGATATTATTATTCTTTCTACATAATTTCTAATGATGTTAAGATGTTATGAGGTGAATGTGATATGTAAAATAATGAAAAAGTTTAAAATGCAATTATCTACAACAAATAACAATCTATCCCTAAGAAAATTTAACACAATGACCTACTTCTATTTATATGAAGCCTCTCTTATATTGATTATATGCAACCTAATTTTGTTCTATTGTGACCTTTCTCTAAGGCATCTTATGCGACCTACTTCTGTTCTATTGTGGAATTTCTCTGTGGCATCTTGTGCAACCTAATTTTGTTCTTCTGTGATAGATGTCACCTCATCTCTGTGGCATAATTGTTCCATTTGTTGCTTCCTAACTGTGGTAATATATGTAACCTTCTATGTAAGTATATGAAACATTATTTCCCTAATTATATGCGATCTTTCTCTATGAATATGGGGTCTATTCTAGTGTGGTTAAATGTCATTTCTTTTGCATATTTTGGTGTGGCCTAATGGCCCTAATCCTTGTTGAGATTCAACAATAAAATTTAGCATTAAGCACCTAGTGCATTAATAACCTATTGCATTAAGCACCTAGTGCATTAAGCACCTGGTTGCATGAAGCACCCATACTAGGGTGGGGCCCAGAGTGCTATTTTTTGGGTGCATGTCTATTTTGGCTATCCCTTAAATAAGATGGACATTAAACTATAATTTATTCTCAATGTGGACTTGAATCAGTTAATTGAAAGTGATAAATTCAGCTAGCTAGTAGATTTCGAGTTAGAGGTAGTTGGTGAGGCATGCAGAGTAATTCTAGTTGTAACAAAGTTCGAAGTGTAGTGGTTCATTAGTTAATGCAAGTTGTAAATAGTTAAACTCAGTTGTGCTAGTTGTAACTGAAGATACACTACTGAGAGATCTAGTGAATTAAATTTTAATTAATTCACAATAAGTGATCTCACATGCAACTAAGGATTTCCTATTATTAGCTACATGCATGTCAGATCTAGTGGAGACCTAGTTGAGTTCTAGGTGAAAGGGAAGTTGACTATCAGTTGTAGGATTATTGGTTTGCACACATGCAACCAAACACCCATTGGAGTTCTCATGATACTTGCACAGTCAAGGCAGGCAAGAATCCCTATCTTTTAAGGATCTTTACCATCAAGGATTGCACAAGCAAGGAAGGTTGTCTGGAGGATGAGAATTGGCTATTTGTTGGTCAGTTTTGCATATGACAGTGTGAGACAATTAGCTGAGTACTGGAGGGCTCTTGTGAGAAGAGTTTTGTATGTAAATTTTTCATGATCCACGCTTAATATAAAATAGAAGACATTGGGGTTTTTAGCTGTAAGCTTTCCCCAGGAAATAATTTGTGATTGATATTTCTTCATGTTCATGTGATTAGCGAGTGTGTTTTTAATTCCATAAAATATTTGTAGAAGCGATTTAGTATTTAACTTTAGTACATTGTTAGATTGGTTGAATCCAAGATATACATGCATGATGTATAATTTCTACATGGTATCAGAGCATAGGAAATTACAGAAGTGAAGCAGGAGTTGATTTTGTGACTGGATAGAATTTGAATACTTTCTTGGTGCTACAGCTGATTCAAGATCGAAATGGCTTTCAATGGCTTGAGGTTAGAGTATGCACTCGAGGGCAGCTCGAACTATATTGCTTAGAAGGACAAGATGGAGGTAGTACTCGAAGAAAATGGCTTGATGAAATTCATTGACAGTGATGTTTCTAAACTCGTTGTGACAGATGTTGCAAATATTGATGCATGGCAAAAGAAAGTGGCAGAGGCGAGGAGGATCCTGTTGGAGGGAGTACGAGCCCACATTATCTCAAGCCTCCATGGGAAAGCCACACCATATGCAATGTGTAAGGCTTTGATGGATCTATTCCAAAACAATAGTGACCATAGGAAATTGACGCTCAAAGATAAACTCAGGAAGATCAAGATGGAAAAGCGTGACACCATTCCAAAATGTCTAACAAAGTTTTTCCAATGTCGGGATGAACTGGGGAGTGTTGGAATAATAGTTGCCGGTGATGATTTGGTGAGATTGGCTCTCCTAGGACTTCCCAAGTGTTGGCACAGTTATCAAGACTCTGTCAATGGAAGGGAAAAATTTCCATATTGGGAATGACTGTGGTCGGATTTGGTGCAGGAGGAGTTTAGAAGGAAAACCAGAGATGGATATTCATCTAAGAATGAAGATGAAGAGGATTGTGCTTTGGATGCCAAGGCAAGGAAGGGGAAGGGGAAAAAATTTCATTCTAAATCCGAGTCCAAGAATGGCAAGAAGCAGGACATGTCCAAGGTGAAGTGTTTTCACTGTCATGAGAATGGGAATTTTGATACTAACTGTCCACAAAAAAAGAAGAAAAATAAGGCTGGAGGATCTGCAGTTGGTGAGGCCCTTGCCTCGCAATTTGAGCTTGAATTCCCATTGATCGCATGCATGGTGTCCAATGCATTGGGATCTGTGTGGTATTTGGATAGTGGCACTTCTTTTCACATGAAGGGAGATAAGGAACTCTTCAGTGACTTGGAGGAGAAATATCTCTAGATCCATATTGAAATGGGTGATGACGGACGGTACAGTGCTACCAGGATTGGTACCATTACATTTAAGACGAAGTTAGGTAAACCATTTCAATTAAAATATGTGACGCATGTACCAGGTCTGAAGAAAAATTTGGTCTCAATCACAATGTTGGAGGATAGAGGCTATGATGTTGTTTTTAGTGATGGAAAAGCTTTCTTGCGACATAAAAAAATGGGACAAGCCTAGAGGATAGGGACTCGACTTAAGAATCTCTGCAATCTAGAGGTAGATGGTTGCGAAGCAATGATGGGCAAGGCAGATCAAGTGGTGAGCCGGGATGAGGGAGAACTATGGCACATGCGATTGGGCCATCTTCACCATGGAGCCTTGAAAGTCATGCATCAGATTTCTACTGGTATTCCAGGGGTACACTTGCGTAGTTAGATACATGCAAGGGATGTACTATGGGAAAATATGTAAAGGCCACCTTTCATGAGATGGAAAACCGAGCTTTCGCGGATCCTTGAGAGAGTTCACACAGACGTGTGTGATCCTTTCTTGGTTGCTTCAACAACAAAACATAAGTACTATGTAATCTTTGTTGATGACTTTTCTCGTAAGTGTTGGATCTTCTTCCTACAAAATAAATATCAAACATTCTCTAAGTTCTATGAATTTAAAGAACTAGTGGAAAAAGAGTCGGGGAAGAAAGTGAAGGATCTTAGGAGCGATAATGGTGGAGAATACATCTCTAATGAATTCAAGAACTTCTATAGCAAAGAAGTAATTCAAAGAGAACTCATAGCACCTCATAACCCACATCATAATGGGGTCGTGGAGAGGAAGAACATAACTATTTTGGGTGCAGCACAAGTGATGTTGCATGATCAAGGCCTACCGATGCATCTATGGGCAGAATCATGCAATACAACGGTACATGTGCAAAACCATTGTACTCATAGAGTAATTGGCATGAGTACACCTGAAGAGGCTTTCAATGGTAAGAAACCTGATGTTTCACACTTTAAGATTTTTGGCTCATCTGTTTATGTGCATGTGACCAAGGACGCTAGGAAGAAGCTGGAACCAACAACTGAGGTTGGGATTTTTGTGGGGTACACTGAAACACCCCATAATTATTGTGTGTATTTTCCAAATAGTAGAATGACTATTGTATGATGGGATATCAAATTTGATGAGGAGAAATCTATTCGGTTTTCCCTTGAGAGGGAGTTGGACTTGCATGCAGAGGAGGAACTGCTGGTTCCCAAGGATAAGTCTCAAGATGTGGATCAGCCACATGAAGAGGTTCATGGAGTGAAGGAAAATACTCATGCAGAGCCATCCATCAGAAATGGCATAAGGCGCACCATGGAAGCTGATAGATTTATACTTGATGCTGCAGAGAATGTAGGAGCCCCTACTTCCTAGCACAGACAACAAAAGTCTCCTGACCAATTTACTAGATACATGGCTCTTATGAGAAAATGTATTGTGACTAGACCATCTTCCTTTTAGGAAGTAGTGCAGCAGCCAACTTGGTTGATGTGATGGTGGAGGAGTATGACTCCATTTTCAAGAACAGTGCATGGGAGATAGTCCCAAGACCGGTTGACAAATCAGTGGTTGGATCGAGATGGATCGAGTGTGGAGAAATAAAAGGTCAGATTTGTGGCTTGGGGATTCTCACAGATTGAGGGGATAGATTATGATGGGAATTTTTCACCTGTTGCAAGGTACTCTTCCATAAGATCCATCCTTACACTCTCAGCGCAGATGGGTTGGAGCATTCATCAGATGGATGTGAAAATTGAATTTCTCAATGGGATCATTGAGGAAGAGGTGTACATAGAGTAGCCTGAAGGTTTCGAGATCTTCAACAGTGCATCACATGTGTGCAGACTCAAAATATCACTATATGGGTTAAAGCAAGCACCCTATGCTTGGTACACTTGGATAGACAACTATTTCACTGGACTGGACTTCACCAAAAGTGAAGCAGATGAAAACCTGTACCAGATTTTTGTTGAGGGTAAGCTATCGATCATTGTTCTTTATGTTTATGATTTAATTTTGATTAGTGATGAGTAGCTTATACACTCATGTAAGGAGGATCTTGCAAGGGAATTCGAAATGAATGGCATGGGCCTCCTTCACTATTTTCTTGGATTGGAAATATGGCAGTAGGATGGTGAAATTTTTGTGTCTCAAGTCAAGTATGCAAAGGAGATTTGGGTAAGTTTAACATGGAGAGATGCAAACCCATGGATACTCCTCTTCTAGGAAATTGGAGGAAAGAGGATTCTACTTCTAGAGAGGTAGTGAATGCTACTGTCTACAAGAAGTTACTGGGTTCGTTAATGTATTTGGTGAACACAAGACTAGAAATTTGCTACGTAGTTAACTAGCTGAGTCAAGCTATGGTTAAGCCTACCAAGCTCTTTTGGAAGGCAGGGAAGCATGTCTTAAGATGCCTTAGGGGCACATCATAGTATCGTCTATGGTACAGATGGACAGAGGGAGTGAAGATGCATGGCTTCATGGATGCAGATTGGGTTGGCAGCCCATCGGACAGAAAGAGCACATCAGAAGGGATCTTTAGCATTGGATCGACAATAGTTTCCTGGTACAGTAGGAAGCAACAATTCGTGGCACTTAGTTTAGCGGAAGCAGAATACACGGCAGCATGTCAAGCTGCATGTGAGGCTATCTAGATGAGAAAGATCTTGGTTGGTTTGTTTGGTTCTTAGATGGATCCGACAATGATTCATTGTGATAATCAAAGTTGCATTAAACTCTTGATTAATCCTATGTTTCATGATAGGTCCAAGAATATAGATATCCGGTACCATCATCTCAGAGATTGTGTGAAAATAAGGATAATGTTGCTTCAGTACATTCCCATTGAAGATTAGGATGTAGATATTTTGACGAAGGCGCTCACCAGGATCAAATTCGAATGCCATAGAGATAGGATCGGGGTGAAAGATAATCCCTTTCTTGTTGAGAGGGAGTGTTGAGATTCAATAATAAAATTCAGCACCCACGCCTAGTGCATTAAGCACCCAGACTAGGGTGGGGCCCACCGTGCTATTTTTTGGGTGCATGTCTATTTTGGTTATTAAGATGGACATTAAACTGTAATCTATTCTCAATGTAGACTTGAATCAGCTAACTGAAAGTGATAAATTCAGTTAGCTAGTGGATTTCGAGTTAGAGGTAGTTGGTGAGCCATGCAGAGTAATTCCAGTTATAACAGAGTTTGAAGTGCAGTGGTGCATTAGTTAATGCAAGTTGTAAATAGTTTAACTTAGTTAAGTGAGTTAAACTCAATTGTGCTAGTTGTAACTGAAGATAAACTAGTGAGAGATCTAGTGAATTAAATATTAATTAATTCACAATCAGTGATCTCACATGCAACTAAGGATTTACTATTATTAGTTGCATGCATGTCAAATCCAATGGAGACCCAATTGAGTTCTAGGTGAAAGGGAAGTTGACTATCAGTTTTAGGATTATTGGGTTGCACACATGCAACCAAACACCCATTGGAGTGCCCATGATACTTTCACAGTCAAGGCAGGCAAGAATCCCTATCTTTTAGGGATCTTTACCATCAGGGATTGCGCAAGAAAGGCAGGTTGTCTGGAGGCTGATAATATGCTATGTGTTGGTCATTTTTGCATATGACAGTGTGAGACAATTAGCCGAGTACTAGAGGTTTCTTGTGAGAATATTTTTGTATGTAATTATTTCATAATCCATGCTTAATATACAATAGAATATAATGGGGTTTCTAGCTGTAAGATTTCCCCGGGAAATTATCTATGTTGTGTGTGATTGATCTTTCTTCATGTTCATGTGATTAGCGATTGTGTTTTTAATTTCGCAAAAGATTTGTAGAAGTGATCTAGTATTTAACTTTAGTACATTGTTGGATCGGGTGAATCCAAGATATACATGCATGTTGTATAATTTCTACAATCCTTTGTAATTATGGTGTTATTTGTGTGCCCTTCAAGGCAGTCTTTATGAGCCATGTTAAGAAAAAATTGCAGCCTACTCGAGAAACCTTTATGTACCCTAATGTTCTATGTTCAATAGTGATGCATATTAGTGATTCTTGTGATGTAAGGAAATATTTAGTTATTGAGATATATGGCAGTGACTCTTGACAATAATGTATGGTAGTAACTCTTCTTAGTGATTTACTTGTTACCCTTGCCAATAATGTATGGTATTGACACTTGATCTTATGAAAATTAATAATGACAATGATAATTTGATAGCGATGAATGACAGTCATGCATCGCTATGATATTTTCTCGTATGATGTAGTGATGAAGGTCAAAATGTATGGCAGTAATTACCTATGCTTATGACAATAACATATGGTAGTGATCCCTTTAGTTATGTCAATATATATGACAATGTTGTAAGGCAATAATATTTATGCCAACATCACTTAACAATGATATGACCATAATACATAACAATGATTCATGCTTGTATGAAAATAACATGTAATCAGCTTTGATATGTGCTACCTACAACAATATGGAGATATATTGGGAAAAATATTGTATAATCTAGGATTGGCCCTAGATGGCTTAATATGATTGATGTTGAAAGATATGTGTCTCATTGTAATTGTACTTCACATCTCAACTAAAATTTGATTGAATAATAGAAGAAGAAGAATTGATTTTGGATTTCCCCCTTGTGGAGTTTTCCACTCACCTCTGACCTAAATTTTGGTGTCTCTATTGTGTATGCTTTCTTCTAATGGTCATTACTATCTTGCTGCATTATTGATGTTATTGTTCTCTCTATATAATTTCTTATGATGGCATGAGGTGAATGTAATGTAAATTGTTGAAATTTTTTTAACATGTGATTAACCATATCAGAGAACACTTTATCCCTAAAATTAACATGGTATCTTTCCCAACCTGGGTGCGATCCTTGGGTGATTTTGACTACTTAGATTCCCTAAAATTAACATGGTATCTTTCCCAACGTGGGTGCGATCCTTGGGTGATTTTGACTACTTAGATTCCCTTGGGCCACAGTTTCTCAAGCCACAAGTCAAGCCTGAATTCAAACTTAGGAAAATTGACAAATAAAAAAGAACTTGCAATTCAACATGTTTTGGATAAAAACATACCAAAAAATATATTCATAAATAAAAAATTAAAACATTTATACTATGCTTAAACATATTATTTAATAGTGTTTAACTAACTATTTTTATTTCTTAGACTAATTAATTAATTTATCATCTCATTTATAACATAGCTTAAATAATAGACTTGATTATTAGTGTAATATAATAATGTGATTATCTTACAATAATCATTATATAAATTATTTTATTCAGAATCAATTGAAAATAAGTTTTTAATATAATGATATATCAATGGTTTTTTATATTCACATAAGTAGAGTAATCATATAAATTAAATGACTGGTAAACATTTATAAACATCCATTGATAATAAACATCAAAGCACTTACTTCATTGCATATCTTATGGTGTTAAAATTAAAAACTAGTTAAATTATATATATAGAATTAATATATAGGCTAAACATATATATATAGTTAATTGAGTGTATAGCAGGTGGTTGGGAGAGTTTAATGATAACCTCCCCATGTAGGTTCAACTCTCATTATGACATGATACTCCATTGGGAGCAACATGTTGGAATTAATGCTTACATCCTTTATTTGAGATGTTGGTTTGTGATGGTTCAGAAATTCTCTCAACCTCTCCTTCTAACTTAGGAATAAGTTAGATCTGAGAAACTCTATATATTAAAGCAATCTGAATGTAATGTGTGTGTGTGATTTGACACATACACCTTTGTGTGAAATATATGAGTGCATTTAGTCATTTTTATCTTGGTATCAGAGCTTTAGGCTCATGCTAGATTTATGGAAGAGGTGTGACAAAGTGAGATATTTTTATGGACTTTGATTTATGTGAAAGATCTCAGTCTCCATTGGTTTAAACCTCCTTGAACTGTAGCTCAAGAGTAATGACAGATGATACACGCTTTGAGTATTCAAATTTTTTGAGTAGGAAACGACATGTCTTGCGACCCCAATCTTGATGGCTTAAATGAATTAAGCTCAGACATGCATTCTCTGCTTCGACCTTTCGCTTTACGCTTGCAGCTTAAGATCTGCTTCAGTGCGTAGATGAGGTACGTAGGATCCCTTAATATGAGGTGATGTCTACGACGAGCTGTGATGTGCAAGGTAGCGTGGAGCAGTGACATGATTTTTAACACAAGGCTTCAACATAGCCTCCATTGTTGTGTGGGAAGCACCCAAGGCATCTCCAGATTTGACCCAATAGTCCATGTTGGTGGTCATTCATTATGATCCACAGAGCACAAGGATTAACATTATAAGAGATTGGAATAATTGTAGCTTCTCCTCTCTGCATTCATTTCAATAAGTGAGCGTGGAATACGAGAAAAGTGGGGATAATCCAACCATAGAGCGTAGAAAAATTATATTAGAGAGAGTCGTTGGGCTAGGATGAAGTGGATGCAAACTCAAACGATCGCTGCCTGATGTACGAAAGATCAGAGCTGCCTTGTGACCAAGCTATGATGTTGCCAAGGGCGAGGAAGGCATTGCAACTGCGAGAAGGAAGTCTTCATATCCCATAGGAGCAACTAAGGAAAGGTGGGCATGAGGAAATATTTGATGCAAGCTTTTGGTCTATTCAAACTTCATTTCGATGCAAGCTTTCCATCTATTCAAGTAACTAATAGAATACATGTACTAAAAGTAATGTTTGCATGTAGTGTAGTATTTAAATTACTTTTTGTATTGAAAATTCGTTTGTAAATTAAGTGATGATGAATTTTCAAAATCAGATAAAAAAGGTTATGATGTAATAGCTGAATCTAGATAAATTCCATATTTAGACAACTTTTCTATACAAATAGCGAGTACAACGGTTGGCGCCCATGTATTTCGGTAGATGGGAGCTCGTCCGTAGAATGACTAGCAGTTCAACTATGTGCTTGAAGCCACTATTTAAGAGATCCAGTGGAAATAAGGCTCAATATGGATGGTTGTCTAGATAGTATGGCAGTTGCAGATCTAGGGAAGGATCCCTCGTTGAAGACTTGGGAGTTGTCTTCTAATGAGGTTATGCGACATTTTGGGATGTTGTCCAGTAATTGACTTCGGGAGGTCCTTGATTCGGGAGTTCAAGAGCCGAACTCAGGAATCCAACTTGCCGACTACTCCTTTACGAGGGTTATGAGACAACTTGATGGAGCATCTACTGATAAGATAAAGAATGATTTTGTTTTCAATAAATTTATGTAATGTAATCATTAAGAGGAGATGTTGGAATTAATGCTTACATCCTATATTTGAGATGTTGGTTTGTGATGGTTGAGAAATTCTCTCAACCTCTCGTTCTAACTTAGGAATAAGTTAGATTTGAGAAATTCTATATATTAGAGTAATCTGAATGTAATCTGTGTGTGTGTTTTGACACATACACCTTTGTGTGAAATATAAGTGCATTTAGTCTTTTTTATCTTGACCTTTGTAGTGATTATCTTGACTATGTTGACTCTTCCTTGATTCGTACCTTAACTATGTTGAGTACAACTCACTTCATATGACACTTATTCATGTAACATTGTAACATTTTTTTGAATTAATTAATTTAATTTAATTAATATTTTAAAACTCCTATTCCAAAATAAACACACAAATCAACATAAAAATACATTTTAAATAATAAAAATAATAAGTTTACCTTATATTACCATATTTCCAAATAATAAATAAAAACATAAAATCACTCAACCTCTCCACATATTTTTTTTATAAAACATCCTAATATTAATGTATTCATGATTTTGAGGACATTTTTGTCACTTGATGATTGATCTGCATCACTTGAAAATAAAATTAGGAAATAAAAAGATAATTAATTGAGCCTAGAGGCTTATTATACAACCTAGTAGGAGGGGATGTGTAAGTTTGTCAGTGTAAAAACAAAAAATAAAAAATATGTTTGAGTCTAGAGGCTCATTCTACAACTCAGTATGAAGGGATGGGGATGTGTAAATTTGTCTCTTCATCCTTGCCCCTTTAAAATAAAAATAAAATTAAAAATTATGTTCTAAATAGAAAAATATTGTCTGCTATAATTAAAAAAAAATGAATTTGTTTTAAAGTAATTAGAAACAAAAAAAAAAGTGTGAATTATATGTTTAAATCTTATATTTTCAAAAATATTTCAACCAGAGATTTAAATAAACTATTTTAAAATCTATGTGAACTAATTTATGTCTATATCAACTTCATATATATCTATGTATAGAAAAATAAAAATAAGTTTTTATGGTTAAATTTTTTATTTGGTCCTATATATTTTATTTAGCATTCAAAAATACAATTTAAATAATAAAAAATAACATATTGTATTTTGCACTCTAAAAAAATTGCATGTGAATAAATTTAATCCCTTTCCACTCATATTAAATGCTAATACTAACTAATAAAATTATGCATAGATGAATAGAAAAGACATGTTTATTTTCATTGCTTCAACTTTATATAAGACATGTTTATTTTCATTGCTTCAACTTTATATAGGAAAAATATCAAAAACAATTTATGGTTTACAATTACCTCTTTTTCCAAATTGTTTTCAATGTAATAAATACGATGATCGTTTGAATTGTAGTTCGCCAGATCAATACAAAACCCCAGCAACCGGGATTATAAACAATATAACACAATAAATAAAATTTACATCCATGAAAACTGATAAAACAACGATTCTCGTAATAAAGTGTACTCAACATTATACTTAAATGTTTACATACCAATAAAATACCAATGGAAGAAGACCAATTAAATACCAATAAAATAGTAGCATATAATGTTTACATAAGCAACAATATACTGTTTTCCTAATCCAACGACCACACTTGATTGGAAACAAAAAAATCAATTAAAAAAAACTTCTTCAGACAATAAGTTCATTAAAATCTAAGATCATAACATCTCAAAAAAATTCATATGCAAACTGAGAAATGAAAATTTGAAGAACTTATTATCGGAATATCTTTCCCATATGGAATTTCATGTCTTTATCGAATTATTAAGCATCCACGAAATCATAATTTTTTCTCTAGTAAAATTTAAATCCTATATTAAAGTGATGAATAATATGTCCTTTCTTCTTTTCCTTTGGTGTTCTCTCTCAACCCAACTTGTAGAGTGGCTTGGGTTACTTGGAACACATATGCCATCTTGAAACACATATGTTAATTAAGGAAAAAGTTGGTGGCTTGGGTTACTTGGAACACATATGCCATCTTGAAACACATACGCTAACGTAGGAAAAAACAAGGCACTCTCCAAGAGAGGTTAATGAAAGTTGAGATGCAAGGGTAGTTGAAAGAGATTTTCCAGATAAAGGGCTCAACAGTCACAAATTTGAGTAGAATGTAAAATGAAGCGCATAAAAATGTTATCAAATTTTCATTCGACCCGCATTTGATGGGCAAAGAGGATTTGAAATTCTAGGCTTGTTTGTGTGTTGTTATTAGTCCTGTAACTATTATTATTTTTTTGGGTCATGTGATTATTATTATTTATTTTTGCTTACCTTTTACATATAAAGTGGAATTAAACAAAGTTCATGAATTATGTATTCTTAGAAGTGATTATTGAAAAAATTAAGATTAAATAATTTAAAATTTTAACATAATTCAATAATGTATATAATATTTAGAGATATTATTTTACTGTATATAGATTATGACTCATCTTAATTTTTTATCAAAATCTTACTAATGTAAAGGTGAAACAATTCTTCTAAAGTTTTATTGAAGTTTAAATTAATTTAAATGTTAAAAGTTTCATTAAAGTGATAGATGATTTTTTTTAAATTAAAAAACACTTTATTTCCAAATAATATCATAAAAACCATTCAAATAAATTATTAAATAAAAAATTAAATCAAAACCCATTAATTATTGAAAAAAAAAATAGAACCATCTAGAACCATTTTTCAAAAAAAAAATCACGAACCACAAATAACTCTTTAACTCCCTTTTTAATTACATTTTATCAATTTAGAAGTTCAACCTACAATATTGCACATAGGCTTCATAGTTACTAGGATTTTTATACTATGTCAAGTCACACGCAGATCCAATCAAACATGCAGTGTATTGAATGAAATAATTTCATATAAGGATGGAAGCTTGCAGAAAAATAGCCCATGGATTGTATCACTTGTCAAATATTACTACCCAATACCCACATGGACTGATATTTCAGCCAACCCCCATGATATTTACGTAGACTCCAAGCAATAATTAGAGGTCTAACGAAGGCTTTGTGAATTGAACATGTGAAATTAATTTTTTTTGTTCATACGTTTGAATTTTCGTTTACTAATATAGTAGTCTTTAGTGCGATTTTTTTGAAGGCTTTTATGGTGACTTTTTACGATGTAATTTCTCTAAATTCCGGCAGGAATTTATTGAAAAGAGAAGTTTGATTGCTAACTTTGCACAATCGAAGTGCCCTAGAGATTTTTGAGGGTGCTGAATCTATATATAGAGTCAAAAAACCAGTTTCAATAACAGAAACCAAGATTTTACCTCAAAAATTTTCACGAGATTCCGGCACCTGAAACTTCAAAAAGTCGCACTAAAGACAACTCCCATTACTATATCTATGAGCCATCATTGCTTATACTGCAACCATATTTTTAAAAATAATGGTTAGGGTCATAAATATTGACTTTACCAAACTGACATGTATTTATATTATACATATTATAAATGAATAGTTTTTAGTGTGATTTTTTGAAGATTTTTCGGGTGGATTTTTCAAGTTTAATTTCTCTAAAATTTTGGTCGGAATTCATTGAAAATATAAGTTTGATGGTTAACTTTGCACAATCCAAGTGCCTTTGGGGTTTTTAGAGCGCTGAATCTATATATACAGTCAAAAAACCAGTTTAAATAATAGAAATCAAGATTTTATCTCACAACTCCAAAAAATCACACTACAAACAACTATTATAAATCTCTGCAAAATCATAGATTTTGGAACAATCAATTATTATATTCACAAGGTATTTTGATTTGCAAACAACTTTAACCGCTCTGCAATGACAAGATCCTTACAACTTCATGCTCCCTTGTGTTTTCTTCTTCCTCGTAATCAACTGCTTCTTTGTGTTTTCTTCTTCCTGTTAATCAACGAGCAACATACGTGATTGCAAGCAACATACAACATCTTCTACTTACTTGAAAATTGAAATCGATATAGAATAGTCCTCCCATGTGGCGTTGCATGGTTGAACTACGTATTTCTCGTAACTACATAGCGTACAAATATGTAATTTTGCAAGTGGCTTCATCCCAATATAAACATGTTTCAATTAATAATGCAATAATTTTATGTAAAGAAAGTTTGTCAATCATATATCATATTTTTAACTCTATCGCATGTACTTCTAGTTACACGACTTTGTTTTATGGTCAACATGTACTATTAGTAGCATTCCATATCCCTTCCATACATATCCCTTCCCATTATATTTCATTCAACTCTATTCCATTCCATATCCCTTCCATACATAACACTTCCCATTATATTTCATTCAACTCTATTCCATTTTGTGAGAAAGTAATTGTACTTATTTATGCCTAGATTTCAAAGGTCCTTATTAATAGGTATATTTTGAAATGAAATGAAAAGATAGAAAATCTCTCACATGAAATGAAAAATACCTTAGTTATCGAGAGAGAAAAAATGTGTGAAGAGAAAATTGAAATTAAAATAAAAACTTGAGATAATGTCATCTTATTATAAGATTATTCTCTAGTTCCTAGCTTGTCTAGTTTGCCTAAATAATGGCATGTTTAATAAATTGAACAACTTATGAAATATAGAAAAGGGTAATGAGATGAAGCTATATAATAACAAATTAATGCTTAAATCTCTCTCTTAAAGGCTATTAAAAAATAATTCATATCTCTAAAAAGATAGACATGGAAACAATGAAAAACCTATGCATTTATTGATTTTGAGAGTCCTACTATGAGGGATTCTCCTTTCTTTCCCATTCATAAATATTTACCATATTGGATGTATTTATCTAGACACTTAGGAAACTCATCTTGTCTTAAGAGTTGGTTACATGTATACAATTATATGATTTTCCTTCATAGTATACTTAGGAAAATAATTAAATTAACCCCTTAAGATGTTGCATTGGAAGGATTTATTAGGTTTGCACCACCTAAAAACTCATGAATATTATTGTATATGTTGTAGCTCCTAGAGACAGCCTTGAGTTGCAAAACACCAGTGCCTAAGACATCTTAAAATCAAAGGTTAAAAGTGGACAACAACATAAAAAGCCTCTGACAAAATATGAAATGAGGAAATAATGGTTTTGGTGGTTCATGGAGTGAGAAGGTCTTGGAGTCGATTCATGTGAATTCCTTATACTGTGACAGGGCTCGGGAGGCTGCGAGGCTTAGTGACTTTTAATTGGGCCGAGTATAAAACAATAAGAAGAAATCTTGAAAATATGCAGAGATGTTGGGGGAGAATGGAGAAGGAACCCATGAGAGACAAGCTCAAGAGATTTAAGAATCCGTCCCCCATGAACTCATAGGAAACACATATAAATGAAATATGGATAACAACAGAGGTTCGTGGAGCACGAATTAAGGTAATACAACAAGCTTAATTACATTAACGTTAACACCTAAGCGTTATACTGATACGAATTCATGAATAAAATTGCAGATCACCGGCAGCTACATTACATGAACCATCAAAGTAGAATAGCATGAAAGATGATTACACATGAAGAGAAGATTACTGATAACAAAGAAAACAAATACATACTTCTCATTACTCCATCTGGAATCCAAATATCAGCTCTGTATTATGTTGAGTTCAAACAACTCTCCCAAAAATGTATCTCAGAGCATCAAGAGCACAATCATACAAAAATACAGTAAAATTCTTCCAAAATTCCAGAACCCTTATTTCATCTAAGAACTCACTACATATAGAGTTCTCCCTGAGAGTTTATGATCGAATATTCTGTCATGATTGCCCCACACAGGTGAAATCAAAATATCCTAACAAACTATCAAAGCGTGCTTCAAGCAATCGCTCCTGCAACAGAAAAATGAAAATAGAAATTGGTAAAATCAAGATTTTACCATCAAAACATCATTATCTAATAGTAAAAGTAAACAAAATAGTTGGCCACGGAGGTCAAATCCCAGAATCTTCAAAGGGGTGGTGAGAAGTGGTGGACGGTTTAGACTTCATCATGTAATTCCATCTGTTGTTCGGCATCCCCCAGTCTCTCACTCTCATGATTTCCACTCACCGTTGCCGAACAGTCAGTTGCTCTGTGTACACTGAATTCTTTAGTATGGAGCACTTGGAGGAACTTCATAGACTGTGACTGCATGCTCCACCAATGAAATACTCGTGCTGTGTTTGAAAAACGGGATCCGAATTTTAGAGGGGGTCTGCAGTGGTAAGCGATATCGGAGAAGGGGGTGTGAAATGATGAGCGAAGGGCACATGGAGGAGTGGGTGGTAATGAAATCTGACTATTTCGAACCCACCAACCCCCCCTCCCCCCCCCATAGTTAAATTTCGGGGGGGTCCAAAATGTGTTAAGGATTGTTGGGTGGAGCGGAAGTGACGAAGAGATGCAGAAGGTTTGGTGGTAATGGAATGCGTGCCAATGAATGGGAATGTCAGGAGTAATGGTGGGGCCCTGCTCCCATCACAAATCTCAATCGTAGGGTTTTACCAGTGCACATCAGAGGGTAAGGGCTAAGATCCGCGGGGAGCAATATGTGATGGGGAATAAGTGACATGGTAGATGGTGGGACCCAAGCACATCACAAGTTAAATGAAATAGGTTGCAGGCGTTTTAAATGGTAAGTTAAAACTTGTGTGATGCGATATATCGCAAATCGACAATCGAAAGTTGTAAGTTTTAGTTGCGATGTGAACGGTTATAATATGCGATCTGCGATGGATGATAGGGAGAAAAAGGGTGACGCGGAGGAAGGTGGGACCTGACTGCCACTTGCATATCGCAAGCTTTAATGCTAAACCACAGTGGTAAACTTTAAAGATGCAAAGTGCGAACTACGGGGGAGGAAGGGGTGACGTGTCAGGGAGACTGGCCCACTTTAATCGTGATAAGGGAGATAGGAAAAGCGGAGGAGAAGCAATGATATAGCGGCGAAGAAGGAAAGGTAGATGAATGAAGCGAAAAGGTGGAAAAGGTAAGGTTTTAGTGATTTGCAAGGGAAATGGAATGAAAGGAAGTGTGGTGGGTGACTGAGCCCCACCGCCATCGCACATCACACTTCAGCCTCTTTAAATTTTACCCTTTGCGCCTATTTCGCAACGCTTGCGATATGCAATTGCGATTTTAATCTTCGCCTTTGACAACGGCTTGGATCAACTCTCCTCACTGCTCCCTTGCCGTGGTTTGCCACTTTTAGTTGCGCCTGGTCATTTCTTGTTTGTTTGTGGAATGTTTGCCCCGCATTCACGACTAGACTTGCTTCAGCATTCACGACTCAACCTGAATGTGTGCATGATTTTACCCAACCTCGTTCAGGACTCTACCCTTGTTGTTTTTCTGTCTTAATTGTTTCTCTGTTGCCTTTGTCTTTGCTAATGGTAACTGCTTCTCCATGTTATGTGTGGCCATAGGCCAATAGTATCCATGATTCCAAATGAAGAAAAAGAGTTCAATCACAAGAACGCCACCACATCTATAATCACTTGCCTTGAACATCTCAGCTCAACTCACCAACATACATGAAGAATGTTGAAGATGTCACATATAGAACAATATTGGTCTCATTATCTATTTATCCATGGGGCTAATTGAATCCTTAATTTGATGAAGGACACACATTTAAAGTCATATGCATTTGTAATGTAACCCCCTTTTTAGAGGTCATTTTGAATATTGTGTTGTAAAATCCCTTCGTTGAGCGTTTCGAGGGTGATGTATTCATGTAAGTAAACACTATGTAATTCATTTTAGTAGAGAGGAAATCCATTATATATAGGAAGGGAGCCTCCTTATTTGTAAATCATTGGATAACAATGAAGAGTTTTTTTAGACATTTTGAGCACACATTTTATTTTTGGGTTATAAGTATTGTTTCGAAGGTCCAAATAAGGCCCTTAAATATTTTGTTGGAGGAGAAAGTTGCAACAAAGGATGAAGAAGGGAATATCCATCCATATATTGACATTCAATATGAGGTTACCACTGCTTTCTCCTTTGACCATCATTGGGATGATCCTACTAAATTAAGGTTGAATTTCCAGTGGTTATTCCCTCTTGACTTACTTTCTCTTTGAGGACACCATATTGCACTTGGATTTGATCCTAATCAAGACCAAATCCTCAGCTTAATCGTAAGAACCCTAGTCACTCTAGGTAGTTCTTGAAGGATAATCCTTCAAATGTCACCAAAATTACTCGATTTTAAAATCTAGCAACACTCTAAACCAGCTGACCCCATAGCCCTCAAGGCATAAATCTTTTCGATCTCCAACAAAATAAAAATAAAAATTTTAAATACAAAAAATCAAATATCTTTACTTAAAATACCCCCCTTTTCTGTTTTCTTTTTTTTTTTCGCTTTACTACGATAATGCTTATCATGATTTGATCACCATTGAAGTCTAGTGCTCATTGATAATAATATTAGGACTTAGGTTTATTTCATTGTACTATTCCTATTTATTTTGAATATTAATTCTAAGGTTGGCATAGTTAAGGGTTGAACATCTATTTTCATATACTTGAGTGTGACCCTATTTTCTTCATAGGCAAATATAAGAGCTTCTTCAAAGTCCCATCGTTGCCAATAATTGTCCCTAATTCGCTTATTTGAATCAAAATTAAGATATATTTAAAGGAGAACAAGTCTAGTTTTCATTATACCCCTTTGGGATAAATACATCCCCTTGATTCATAACATTAGTGATCAATGGATGTGTTGTAACACTATCTGGTTTTGATAAGTTAGAACATTAGAAAAAATAAAAAATTAAAATGTTGAGTTAGGATATGAATAGAAAAAGACAAAAATAAAAAAAAATTTAGGACTTTGGTAATTTTATTATTCATATCAAGAAAATGTTAGAAGTAGATTTCCCTAAAAAATGGAGGAAAAATAAAATGTTAGGAAAAGAAATGAAAAAAGAATGATTTAGCTTTAAAAAATAAATTTTTAAAGGGTTTCTTCTCTAAATGCGCCATAATTGTTAATTATTGATTAATCTACTTCATTAAGAATTAATCCTGATTGTAATGAAAAAAGTAAACATTATTGTAATAATCGGCGCATATTTTTATTATATGGTCGCTAAAGAAAAAATCCATTTGTCGTTTTGTAATATTCATCATGCAACGTCTGACGGAAGATCTCTTCCTTGCCCAGATCAACGGCGGGGAAGCTTTTCGCACCCCCCTCGTCCATTTCCCATTAATGTGGGGAGGGGAGGAAGGAGGTCTGAAAAGCGGTATTAATGGATGACGGGCCCTCCTTACATGTCACCCTCATATCACTTCGCACCCCCACCCCGCCCGCGAAAAACCACTAACCATTCTCTAAGCCCCACGAAATCCACTCCTCCCTCATTCATGGTTTTTGTTCTCGCTAATGGTCAAATGACCCCCGTGCTTTGACTGTTGTCCAACATCGAATCAAATGCCACCACCTCACCCGTCCATTTCCACGACGCCCCTATTGTTATGTCTGATTGGCCCATTGTTAATCCTGCTCCCAAACCGTTTATTAAGTCATTTTCTCACTACGCTCCCATGCCATTAACATTTAACTACTATAGTCACTTTTCAAACTGTTACTATATCCTTTCTCAGTTGTATAAATAAACATGATTTCGCCAATTTATCACTTTTACTTAATCAATTTACTATTTGTTGCAAGTATACAGATTCCATCATTACTTTCTTCAAGCAGTTGTTATCACTTTTACAGAGGATAATCAGTCTTTCCCTTTGTCACTCTTTTCCCCTTTCTTTTCCTTTCCTCTCTCAACATGGACCCTAAAGGAAAAACCAATAAACCATTTTCAGAGGAGAACCCTTCCATTGTTACCCCGATCGACCTCGACCATATTCCACTTGCAGATTCATACTATAAGATTGATGACACAGAGTGTGAGTTCGAGTTTCATGAATTGCACTTGTGGTTGAAGCAAAATTACCTTGATAAGCAAGATCAGATTAAACTATGGGAACCCCTTCTGCCTCTCTTCTATTTTCATAAGACCTATGATTTTCCATACTTGGTTATCTCGTGTCAAACCAGATATGATCCTATCAAAAGAGCAGTAGTGGTTCAAAATGGTGGCATTCTGATATCTATTACTGCTGAAACCATCAACAACTTGCTTCTAATTCCCTAATATCATTCCTTGAACCTATTTTCCCAATAAACCCTTATGGAACTATACCATAAGCTGACCTGTCCCCAAAGAGCTCATATTTTTTAGATATTCTTACTAGATGATGCTGAATTTCCCAAGAGAAATCCACCCTATCCATCTTCTATGTTCCCTGAAGCCACTAGACACATCATCTCCATATTGTCCTATCTATTAGGATATCCAGATGATAAAACAATTGATGAATCCATCCTTGGATTCTTTTGTATTTTCTCTAAGGATCAACAACCTACTTTCATGTATAATTATAGTCAATTTTTGGTTGATAATATGCATGATCAGCTTATGAATTTGACTACACAAGGGATGTTCAAGTACACCTCTATATTTGTTTACATGTTTTTATTTCAACAAGGAGATTCACTACCAATCACACTCAACAAACAAGATGAATAGGGTATTAATCAATTAGTGATCCATTGGACAGAAATGGTCAGATCTGTTTTAGCTAAATTCACCTTCTCAAACTTTATTGAAACATTTATACATCCAGTAGTACAGCTTCTTAGCAACCATGTGATCCCAGAATTGGTGAATATATCAAAAGGATTTTACATTTAAGTGATCGAGTTAAGACTGGTGACTGGTATTTATACTAGAATTATACTGAAATAAGGATATATGGTTGTGAGCTAGCACCATATAAGCTGCCAAAGTATGTTCCAATGAGAATTCTCTCTTTGGAGTTTAGAAGATGATCAACATGGATGATCTTCACTTTGTCTGAGGTAAAAGAAAGTCTCAATTTAAGATTAAATCTAAAATTGGTTCATTCATCTGCAACACCAGATCAGATGGTATTAAGGCAGATACACATTTAAAGAACATAAATTTTTAGCCAGCTTCACCTGGTCATATGACCCCTTTGGTATCATTTCAAATCTAAGGGTTTAATTAAAAACAACTCCTTACAATCATACTCCAAGACTAGAAATAGAGAAATTCATGAATCAAGAGCAGTGGGCAGAGAATACACTACAGGAAGCAGAAGAACATATCCTTCCAAATTGTATCTTGCAGACTTCAGTTGCTCAAAGTAAACAAAAGAAAAGGACGAGAGAAGAAAATTCATCTACTATGGAATTGATCAAGGAATTCATAATTCAACAGAAGAAGCAAAAGAATGATTTATCAGTTTCTACAGAGGAGAATCAAAAGCAGCCATAAATCATTGATCTTGGAGATCCAGAGGTGTCCACATGAGTAGGAGGGAGTGTTCCTAATACTCATACAACATCTTCATCTTCTCAAGAACCTCTAGATATCATTCAAATTGTTGAAACAAGCTCACCTGATGATCAGAATATATTTTCAAATTTCCCGTAGATAAAGCTGAAAAATGAGACCATGGAAAATTTTAGGGGCTAATATTCGCAGGTGGGCTAATTTTCCATGGTTTTTCCAAAAAACGATTCGCCAATTTCCATTTTTTTTAAAAAGTGATTCGCCCAAATTTTAAAATATAAAATTATTTTTCCTTACAAATTGCCAACATTATATAGACAATATATATAATATCATTATAAATTTGAGTAATTTTACAAATACATCAATAAACATTTTATATTTTTCACGTTAGGGACTAGTGAGATTCGCCAATTTTTTAAACTTCAAAATAATTTTCCATCCTTAAAATTTTCCCCGAATGAGACACTGACGTCAAATGTCTACAGTCAATTCTAAAAGCAGACCTCCACTTCACAACACAAACTTCTCTCTACTTTTGACAGTGAGAAAGGCAGAATTCAAATGGCTTTCTTACAAGCCCAAGTTCCTTTTCCAAACTCTCCATCAGACTACAAGAACACCATCTTTTCATTTGATGCTAATCAAATTAATCCAATAGATCAAATAGATATGCACAGACAGTCTCGTGAGATGTTGTTCTTAACCATGACTACTACAGCCATGTCTTTGTCTAAGCTTAGAACTTCTTTATCTAATGTACAATCTCAACTTAAGATTGAGAAAGTGTCTTCTCTAACTAAGGACAAGAAACTAAATCCTTTAGAAGACCTTGTAGTTAAAATTGGATATGATCCAAAATATTGTAAGGTTGTAGAAGAAATACTTAAGTAGAAAAATGCAGACATTGTATCCCTATGTAAATAGCATAATCTGCCTTCTACAGAAGACCCACAGACCAAGGAAATTGAAGAAAGTAAAAAAAACAGGGAAGAAATTCTCAAATTAATCGTTGAGAGAAATATTCCAATTAAGAATATGGAGGAACAGATAGAAGGATTGCTCAAGGAAAATGGCGACACAAAAATAGGAAAATGAGAAGCTGCAAGAAAAGTTTAAAAATTTAGAAACACAGAAGATTAAAAGTGACACTTTGTATATGGAGGAAATGCAAAAGTCTCACAAATTTGGACTTAAAATCATGAAGTTAGAAAGTGAATTGTTAATGGAAGGCACCTTGGACCAAGTGAATGAAATTATATGGACAGAGATTAGTCAATCAATGACAGATGTATTGTTGAAAATTCAACAAGAAATGTGTCTAATTTAATTTTCCCTTAATTAAATTAGACAATAGATAGTAATATTATCTCATAATCACTTGTAATAGTTAATTGAGTGTGATAGAATCAGTTAGCTCATGAAATTCGAGTTGAGGGTGGTTGGTGAGGCATGTAGAGTGATTCTATTTGTTTTAGAGTCCAAGTTGCAGTTAGTGTATTATTTTAAGGCATGAGAAATTAGTTAACTCAATTAAGTGAGTTAAAGTCAGTCTAACTAGTTGTAACTGATTTTTGTACTAGTGAGAGGTCAAGCGAATTAAATTAGATTTAATTCACATGGAGTGATCTTTCAAGTGACTGATGATTTACTATTAATAGCTGCATGCATGTCAATTCTGGTGAAGACCTAGTTGAGACAGAGGTTAAAGGGATGTTATCTATCAGTTGTATTATTAGTAAATTTTCGGTGCACAATTAGACAAACATAGGATTTCCCATGATGTATTGAGCAGTTTTGGAAGGTTGAATTTCCTAATTAATAGGGATCAATTGTTCTTAGAATTCCCAAGCAAGGAAGGTTGAGCAGAGGCAGGAAATTGGCTAAGTGTTGGTCGATTTTGTCTGGATTAGTGTGAGACAGTTGGTAGAGTGCAACAGACTCTTGTGAGAAAAGTGCATTATAATTGTTTCATGATTCCTTCATTTTATGCAATACAGATAGAGGGGTTTTGAGCATATTTCTTTCCCCAGAAAATTTCATGTGTTGTGAATTTGATTCTCTCTTACTTGGTGTGATTGTGTGATCATTCTTAATTTATGCAAATTAATTGTAGAGGGATTCAATATCTTGCTCTAGAATATTTCATGATCGGATTGAATCCATTGGTATACATATTGTTTGTATAATTTCTACACGGTATTAGAGCACCATAAATCACTATAGTGGAGAAGAAATTGAGTTTTTGATGAACAACATTCGAATTTGCAAAAATATTCTTTGGTGCGACAGGCGGATCAAGATGGATTTCAATGGATTAAGATTAGAATATGTACTCAAGGGCAGTTCTAATTATATTGCATGGAAAGACAGAATGGAGGCAGTTCTGGAGGACAGCAGGTTGAAAGAATTTATCAATACTGATATTCCAAGGCCCACAACAGCAAACATCGCTCTTCTTGATGCTTGGAAAAGAAGGTTGCAAAGGTGAGGAGGATCTTATTAGAGGGAGTTCAAGATCACATTATCTTGAGTCTCCATGGAAAGGCAACTCCATATGCAATTTGGAAGGCCTTGACAGATCTGTTTCAGAACAACAGTGACCACAAAAAATTGGCACTGAAGGACAAGCTCAGGAAAATCAAAATGAAGAAAGGTGACACTATTCTGAAATACTTGACCAAGTTCATCCAATGTAGAGATGAGCTTGGAAGTGTCCAGATTACTATAGCGTATGATGACTTGGTTAGCCTAGCACTTCTAGGCCTTCCCAAGAGCTGGCATAGTTATCAGGACTCTGTTAATTGGAGGGAGAAGCTACCAGACTGGGAGTGAACTTGGTTAGATTTGGTACAAGAAGAATTCAAGAGGAATACCAGAGATGGATCCTCATCCAAGACAGGTGATGAGGAAAATTGCGCCTTGGCTGGTAAGGAAAATAAGGGGAAGGGAAAGAAATCCTATTCCAAATCTGAGACCGGAAAAGAAGGAAAGAAGCGTGACATGTCTAGAGTGAAATGTTTTCACTGTCACGAGCATGGGCATTATGCCACTAATTGTCAACAGAAGAATAACAACAACAACAAGGCTTCAGGATCTATAGCGGGTGATGCTTTGGCTTCATAGTTCAAGTTGTACTTCTCACTCATTACATGCATGGTGTCTAGAGTGATGGGATCAGTGTGGTAGTTGGATAGTGGTGAATATTTCCATATGACGAGAGACAAATAACTCTTTAGTAGCTTGGAGGAGAAGAATATTTATATGCACATCAAGATGGTTGATGATGGGAGGTATAGTGCTACCGGGATTGGTACAATTAATTTCCAAAGACAGTCAGGTAAACCTTTCTTATTAAAATATGTCATGCATGTACCAGGCTTGAAAAAGAATTTAGCTTCAGTTGCTATGTTGGAGGATAGAGGATATGATGTGGTTTTCAGTGAAGGGAAATCATTCCCTCATCATAAGGCCACATGATAGGTTAAGAAGATTGGGATTCATGTGAAGATCATATACAAACTTGATGTAGATGGATGTGCAGCATTGATGAGTAAAGAAGACAGAGTGGTGAGCTAAGATGAGGGTGAGTTATGGCACAGGATATTGGGCCATCTACACCATAGTGCTTTGAAGGTCATGCAGCATATTTCTACGAGGATTCCAAAGGGTACTCTTGTGAAGATAGACACATGCAAGGGATGCACCATGGGGAAGTATAAAAAGGCCACTTTTCATGAGAAGGAGAACCGAGCATTGGAAATCCTTAAGAGATTTCACTTAGATGTTTGGGGACCATTCTCTATAGCTTCTACAGCAAAACACAAGTATTATGGGATTGTTGTTAATTATTTTTCTAGAAAGTGTTGGATCTACTTCATGCAAAAGAAAGATCAGATATTCTCAAAATTATGTGAGTTCAAAGCACTGGTTGAGAAAGATACAAGGAAGCATGTGAAGGCTCTAAGGAGTTACAATGGTGGTGAGTACATCTTCAATGAATTCAAGAACTTGTGTGCCAAAGAAGGAATTCAGAGAGAGTTGATTGTGCCTCATAACCCACAACAGAATGGGGTTGTGGAAAGAAAGAACAGAGCAATTGTGGGTGTGGCATGAGCTATGTTACATGATTAGGGCCTACCTTTGCATCTATGGGCATAGGCATGCAACACAATAGTATTTGTGCAGAACCATAGTCCTCATTAGATACTTGGCATGAGTACACTAGAGGAGGCTTTTTCTGGTAATAAACCTGATGTTTCATATTTTAAAATTTTTGGCTCATTTGTCTATTTCCATGAGACCAAATATTCTAGGAAGAAGCTAGAACTAAAAACAGAGATTGGGATATTTTTCCCCACAACTATTGGGTGTATTTTCTGAATAGCGGGATGACATTTATTAGACAGGATGTAAAATTTGATGAGGAGAAAGCCATGCAATTTTCCCTTGAGAGGGAGCTTAATTTGCATGCAGATGAGGAACTCTTGGTTCCAAAGGATAAACCTCAATATGTGTAGCAGCGACATGAGGAGGATCATGGAGTGGAAGAAACCACTCATGTAGAGCCACCCACCAGAAATGGTAGGAGGCGCACCACAAAGGCTGACAGATTGAGCCTTGATGCGGCAGAACATGTAGGAGCACCTACATCATAGCGCAAACAGAGAAAATCACCAGACATGTATACTGGATACATGGCTCTTATGAGCAAGTGTATTGTGACAGAACCATCCTCTTTTGAGGAAGCAGTGCAGCAACCAACTTGGGTTGACGCCATGGTTGAGGAGTATGAATCCATTGTCAGGAACAGTGCATGGGATGTTGTCCCAAGACTAGTTGGGAAGTCAGTGGTTGGATCTAGATGGATTTATAAGGCGAAGAAGGCAGCAGATAGGAGTGCAGAGAAGTACAAGGCTAGATTTGTAGCCCGGGGATTGTCATAGGTTGAGAGGATTGACTATGAGGAGACTTTTGCACCAGTTGCACAGTACTCATCGATTAGATCTATCCTTTCACTCTCAGCACATATGGGTTGGAAGATACATCATATGGATGTGAATACTGCATTTCTCAATGGAGTTACTGAGCAATAAGTGTACATTGAGCAGCCAAAAGGTTTTGAGACCTTTGACAGGGAGTCGCATGTGTGCAGACTCAAGAGAGCACTGTATGGGCTGAAGCAAGCACCTCGTGCTTGGTAAACCAAGATTGATAGCTATTTCACCAGGTTGGACTTCACAAAGAGTGAATCAGATGTGAACCTAGACCAAATTGTGGTTGATGGTAAGATTTTGATTATCGTACTTTATGTTGATGATCTTATTCTGACAGGTGATGAGCAGCTCATAACTTCTTGCAAAAACTATCTTGCAAGAGATTTTGAGCTAAAGGACATGGGACTCCTTCACTATTTCCTTGGTTTGGAGATATGGAAGCGAGGTGGGGAGATATTTGTGTCTAAAGCAAAGTATGGAAAATAGATTCTGAGGACTTTCCACATGGAGAGCTGTAAACCCATGGAGACTCCTCTTGCAGGAAACTAGAGGAAGAAGGATGCTACTTCAGGTGAGTTAGTGGGCGCTAATGTTTACAGGAAGCTTGTGGGTTCATTCATGTACTTGGTGAACACACGACCATACATATGCTACGTAGTTAACCAACTTAGTCAAGCTATGGTTAAGTCAACCAAACTCTTTTGGAATGTGGGGAATCATGTCCTTAGATATATTAGGGGCACTAGAGAGTATGGATAATGGTACAGACGGACAGAGGGAGTGAAGCTTCAAGGATTCATCGATGCAGATTGGGAAGGCAATCCATCAGACAGGAAGAGCACATCAGGAGGGATCTTCAGCATAGGATTGGAAATATTTTCTTGGTACAACAGGAAAGAGAGTGTTAGGTCCCTATATTAATAGTATAATCCCTTATTGATGTTAGTGTAACCCCCTTATTGTTATTATTTCACCCCTGTAACCCCCGTATTGTTATTATTGTGCCCTTAAATTATTATTTTTAGGTCATCTAGGATTACATTGTGGCCCCATGGACTCCTATATATAGAAAGGAGGTTTTGTAATTTGAATCATCCAAGAATTTTTCGTTCATGTAATGTATTGGAGGTTGCCCCATCGAAGTGGCTTATTTCTAAGGCGTTGATATCTCTTTTCTTCTATTTTTGGAGCTAGTTTCACAACATTTGGTATCAGAGCTTTGGATTCTAGGGTTTCCCTGCTCCAAACAGGTCATCATGGAATCTTCGCTATAATGTTTTTTCTACAAAGGTTCAGAAGTTGAAATGTTTAGAGTGCAAAGATGAAATACTAAGGAACATCGCCGCAAAATTTCAGAGCTTGGTTTGCAATATTGTCGGAGATATGATCTGTGGAAGGTAGAGCTTTTCGTAGGCTCTTAAATTTCACTTAAAAAGGTCATCGCGGAATTTTCGCTATAAATTTTTTTCTATGAAGCTTCAAAAGCTGAAAGTTTTAGAGCCCGAAGAGGAAATCCTAAGGAACATTGTCACAAATTTCAAAGCTTGTTTCACAAAATTATCGGAGATATGATATGTGGAAGTTAGGTCTTTTTCAGGCTCCCAAATTTCATCTCAAAGAGGGGATTGTGGGAAAATATTCATAACTCTCTCTCTGAGTATCGGATTGGAATTTTGTAAAAAGTGACTAGAAGTACACAGACTTTAGTTACCTGTCTATAAATTTCAGAGCCAAAGGAGCAAACAGTGATACGTGGAAAGTTGTACAAGTTTTCTCTACTGAACCAATCCATAATTAGGTCATTGTGGGAGATTGGACATAACTTTGTCTTGAAGGATCCAAATCAAGTCAGACCTATGGCATTTGAAAGAAGCTTTAGAGGAATACTACATGGCCGAAATTTTGATATTGAGGATCTTCAAGTATAGAGATAATTCAATTTCAATATCAAGCTCCTCAAAATCAAGTAAACGGTGTGTATTTGTTTTCCGAATTGCATAAGTGTTGTTTGAAGAATCAAGTTGAATTGATTCCAAGGGCATATTGTAGAATAGATATCAGTATTGGATTCTAAAATGGCCCCTAGAAAGAATTCAACACCCATTAAGCCTTTATAAGGCTCTACTATGACTCATGAAGACGAAGAATGGAAACATGACATATCAAAATTACAAGAGCAAGTGCAACAAATTTCGCTCTCGCAAAGAGCACCAAAAAATGACATGGAATTTTTGAAGAAAGGCATGGAATCTAAGATGGATGGTTTGAAGAATGGCATGGAAGCTAAGATGGATGGCATGGAAGCTGGCATGGAATCTAAGATGGATGACATGGAAGCTAATATGGAAAACATGAAAAATGATCTAAAAGTAGACATGGAAGGTTTGACAAAGTTGATACAAGAAATGTTTCCTAATGGTGAAAAGATAGTAGAGGAAACTCATGATGAGAACAAAACAAATGTTAATCGTGATTTCATAAACTCTAATGTTGGAGGGAAGAACCACCATATTCCAAAAATGGATATGAGGAAGTTTGATGGAAAGGATCCTGTAACATGGATACTACGGATGGAGCAATATTTTGATCTCCATAATGTGCAAAACACACAAAAGGTACGCATTGCAACTTTACATTTAGAACAAAATACATTTGTATGGTATCGATGGCTTTGCTCCCGTAAAAAAATTGTCACTTGGTCAATTTTTACAGAGGAAATGATAGCACATTATGAGGATACAAAGAGCAACACCTTCTTTAACCAATTGATAAATCTCAAACAAAAGGATTTAGTGGGGGAGCACATTGAGGACTTCCAAAAATTGAATATAAGGGTAACTAATATTCCAGAGGAACACATGATTGATCTCTTCATAGGTACTTTAAAGGATAACATCCAACATGAAGTTCGCGTTTTGGAACCCGATTCATTGGAGAAGGCATTCAGGTTGGCAAGAAAAATTGAATGTAAAATTATGGCGACAAGGAAGCCTACCACTCACTTCTATAAAGATGGAAGTGTTGCTACTCCTAGATTTCCACAACCTACAAGGTTGACACCACAACAATTGGAAGAAAAAATATCAAAAGGATTTGCGATAGTTGTGATAGAAAATACACTAAAGGTCATAAGTGTGCTGAGAAGACATTATTTTACATAGATTGTGAAGAGGAAGAAGATAATGAACAAGAATCTTCAAAAGAATAGGATATACACCAGGAACCAACCCTAGAGGAGGAAGAAATGAGTCCAACCATATCGTGTAATGCATTGGCAGGAATTACCACTCCTCAAACTCTCAATATAGAAGGACATATCAAGAAGAAAAAGGTAATAGTGTTGATTGATTCAGGTAGTACCCATAATTTTATTCATTGTAAGGTAGCCAAGGAATCGAATTGTTTCCTATACCCATCACCATAATGTCAAGTGATGGTTGCAAATGGAGGAACTATAAATTTCTCTGGAAAATTCCATAATATAAAGCTAACCATGGGGGAATATGTATTGAATAGTCCAATGCTTTCCATTCCTATGGGAGGTGTTGATGTTGTACTAGGAGTACAATGGTTACAATCTTTGGGGACGGTGGCTTTTAATTTTCAAGAACTTTTCTTGAATTTTTTTTCAGAAGGAAAGAAAGTCAAATTACGGGGTATTGCAGGGAAGTCGAGAAAGATAATAAGCTCTAATTTCATGACATAAATCTAAAGAAAGAACAACAAGCCATAATTGCACAATTATGCTCACTAGAAGTTCCAACATCAAAATCATCTATTTCTGCAGATCTCCAAAAATTCTTCGACAATCATTCCAAGGTGTTTGAAACTCCTAAAGAACTCCCACCTATTCGTGATCATGATCATGCTATTCATTTGATTCTGGGAAGTGTTCCTCCAAACATCAGGCCTTATAGATATCCTTATGTCCAAAAGAGCGAAATTGAACATATGATTGTAGAAATGTTAGAGGCGGGTATAATTCAACCTAGTCAAAGTTATTTCTCTGCTCCTGTAGTATTGGTACACAAGAAGGATGGATCATGGCGCATGTGTCCGGATTATAGGGAGCTCAATAAGCTTGGGATTAAAGATAAATTTCCCATTCTTGTGATTGATGAATTATTGGATGAATTACATGGAGAAATTTATTTTACCAAGTTGGATCAATTCATTCAGGATATCATCAAATTAGAATGATGACTGAAGATATTCCCAAAACAACATTTCGAACTCATGAGGGTCATTATGAATTTTTGGTCATGCCTTTTGGCCTTACTAATGCACCTTCTACATTTCAAGGGTTGATGAATTCCATTTTCAAACCCTTCCTTAGAAAATTTATGCTAGTATTTTTTGATGATATACTAATCTACAGCAGGTCTTGGAAGGATCATGTTGAACATGTTGACAGGGTGCTCAAACTATTGCGGGAAAAACAATTATATGCAAAAACATCCAAATGTTTCTTTGGAGTACAAGAGGTGGAATATCTGGGTCATATTATATCTCACGAGGGTGTTAAAGTAGACCCTAACAAAATTAAAGCCATTAAGGAATGGAAAGTCCCCATGACCATAAAGCAGTTGCGAGGATTTCTTGGGTTAACAGGGTATTATCGCAAGTTTGTTAAGAATTATGGGAGAATAGCAACACCTCTAACAACATTATTGAAGAAAGATGCATTTTCATGGACTCCTGAAGCAACTAAGGCCTTTGAACATCTTAATGAGGCAATGTGCCTAGCACCGGTCTTAGCTACACCAGACTTCACAAAAACCTTTATTGTGGAATGTGATACCTCAGGAAATGGAATTGGTGTTGCTTTAATGCAAGAAGGAAGACCCATTGCTTTTGAAAGTAGTCCAATCAAAGGAAAGTATTAACATAAACCTATTTATGAGAAGGAAATGTTAGCAATACTGCATGCACTAAATAAATGGTGAACTTACCTAATGGGAAGACACTTCAAGGTAAGAACTGAGCATGATAGTCTTAAACACTTTTTGGAACAAAGACTATCTTCAGAAGAGCAGAAAAAATGGGTCACAAAGATGTTGGGTTATGACTTTGAAATAATCTACAAAAAAGGGAAGCTAAATGTCGTTGCAGATGCACTCTCAAGAAATAATGAAGAGGTGGAAGCATTGCTTTGTGCCATTTCTATTATCCAATCAGATTTGATAACCAAAGGAAGAGACGAATGGAAGAAGGATGAAGAAGTGTGGACACTCATTCAAAATTTGCAGCAAGATCATTGTACATCTGATACATTTAGTTGGAAAAATGATTCCTTATGGTACAAAGATCGCTTATATATTTGTAAGAATTCCCAACTAAAACAAAAGATTCTTTTGGAATTGCACACTTCTCCTTTAGGAGGACACACAGGATTTTTAAAAACTTACCACAGGGTGAAGAAAGAATTTTTTTTGGATGGCCTTAAATCTAATATTCAAAAGTTTGCGGTGGAATTTTTGGTTCGCCAGTAGAATAAAGTTGAGATAATTAAGACCCCGGGGCTTCTACAACCTTTATCCATTCCAAGTCAATGTTGGGAGGAGATTTCAATGGATTTTATCACAGGTTTACCTAAGTCCGAAGGAAAGAGTGTCATCATGGTGGTAGTTGATAGAATTACCAAGTATGCACATTTTTGTGCATTATCTCATCCATTTAAAGCAAGTACAGTTGCTACTACATTTATGGACAGAATTCAAAAGCTACATGGAAGCCCAAGGGTCATTGTGAGCGACAGAGATCCCATTTTTACTGGAAATTTTTGGACGGAGTTATTTCTTGTTTGGGTACTCAATTAGCTCATAGCTCATCTTATCATCCTCAATCTGATGGTCAAACTGAGATAGTAAATAAATTTTTGGAAGGATATCTTCGTTGTTTTGTATCTGATAAAAAAACACGATGGGTCAAGTGGTTTCCGCTCGCTGAATGGTGGTATAACACTTCCTTCCATATTGCAGCAAAAATGACCCCATTTATGGAACTTTATGGATATCATCCACCGTCCATCACATCATATTTAAAGGAAAATTCGAAGGTTCAAGCAGTGGAAGATCACATCGAGCATCAGCAAGAAGTTCTCCAACTCTTAAAGGATAACCTGAATTTGGCACAAAATCGAATGCAACAACAGGCAGATCAACATTGCAACGAGAGAAGTTTTGATGTAGGAGATTGGGTATTTTTACGGCTACAACCATACAAACAAATGTCCCTCAAGCAAGCTAAGAAGGATAATAAATTATCGCCAAATTACTATGGTCCTTAGAGGTGTTGCAAAAGATTGGTACTATGGCATACAAATTGGAGCTTCCTGCTTCTTCACGAGTGCATCCAATTTTCCATGTTTCATGCTTAAAGAAGGTTATAGGTGAAAATATTCCAGTTCAAACAATATTTCCAGAAATTTATGAGGAAGGAAAAATCATATTGGAACCTGAAGCGGTCACGGAAACAAGAACTCGACAGCTACGGAATCGATCAATTTCAGAGTATCTCATCAAGTGGAAGAACTTACCCACTAAAGATTCTACATGGGAGGATGAGAATTTTATACAGAAGCACTTAGAGCTACTCAAGCGTTGAGGACAACACTTTTTTGAAGGAGAGGGGCATGTTAGGTCCCTATATTACTAGTATAGTCCCTTATTGTTGTTTTTTTTTTCTGAATAATGCTAATTCTATTTATATAACATAATGATACAAAACTGCCTCAGCTTCAGCTGTGTGAGCCTGAAAGCTAGGCTTGATAGTCATGAAATACTTAATTCTAGACTGCCCTGTGAGGGAAACCAGTCCTTTAGGAATGAGTCTTTCCGCCCACCCATGGGAAACCGGCACTGTTCATACAATTTAACAAAAATAAACATGCAAAAATTGCATTCATCTCTTTCAGCAGAAGAGAGTTTAACAGAAAAGCAAAAAAGATCCCAAGAAGCTTGAACTACAGTACCGAGGTATGCCGAAGGTTTCTGTGTTCACTTGTCATGAGCTGGAGAAGGAGGTTCCTCCACGATACGACACTTGTACTCGTCGCTACTGCCATCATCTTCTTCAGTGGATGCGCAGGCAGTTTTGACATCGTCCTCCTGCATTTGTTCTTTGCTCTGATCAGCACGAGCAATCTCCAATGGTGCCCCAGAGTCCATCATTGCGTCCTTTTCCGGAGGGGGTTGAAGACCGAGGGTAGAGGAGGGGTTGGGGCTAACCATTTCCTCCCTGAGGGTGACTGTGACAAATGCAGTGATTACTAGCCTATCCAAGGAGCACTCAAAGCAGAATTCCACTCTTTGAGAGGATTGGCGAAGGGGCAAAAGAGCCGACGCTTGGGATGCAGGGGAAATGACGGGAAGGGTGACAGGGTGCAGGGGAGATTCGACGTGAGGAGGTGGGGATGCTTGAGAAAAGTGCACATCCCTGCTTGGTAGGCTCTGCCTCTAAGACTACGATTTTCCAGGTAGTGTCCCCAGGAGATGTCCTCAGAGGAGGAGTCGGTGCTGGTGGAAGGTCGAGAGCGAGACACACGACCCCTGCTGCTACCACGTCGGCACCTCATTCTATGACTGAGCCGCGGCATGGTTGCAGAAGCAGGTTGACAAGGCCAATTGAGGGGGGGGAAGAGAAATGCAGAGGCAAAAAGAAGGACACAGTGGACTGAACACTAGATTGAGAATTCGAGTAGCAAAAGTCGCTTTGAGAAAAATGGTGACCCGGCAGAGTCTCGAGGCAGCAGAGAAGCATGCAGCAGCGCCTAGTTTGCGTGCGAGCGTTTAGCTCAGCACAGGCAGGAGGGCAAGCACTGCACAACGGGGTAGGAGAGGTACAAGCAGCGTGAGAGCAAGTCGAATGACAGTGCGCAAACGCCATAGAAAACCAAGCAAGCAGAGCGATATGGCAAAGGAGCAAGGTGAGGCTGTTAATGGATCGCAGGCTGGCGGGAGTAAATGCAGAGTAAATGAAGTTGTAGGTGGCCATATGGCCAAACCACACGAGCTTCATTCGGATTCGCCAAGGGACAGACGTCCCATCCAACTTAACTAGCATCCGCATCCGGAATGTCCCTTATTGTTGTTAGTGTAACCCCCATATTGTTATTATTGTTCCCTTAAATTATTATTGTTAGGTCGGCTAGGATTACATTGTGGCCCCATGGGCTCCTATATATAGAAAGGAGGTTTTGTAATTTGAATCATCCAAGAATTGTTCATTCATGTAATGTATTGGAGGTTGCCCCCTCGAAGTGGCTTATTTCTAAGGCGTTGATATCTCTTTTCTTCTATTTTTGGATCTGGTCATCGCGGAATTTTTGCTATAACTTATGTTCTATGAAGATTCAGAAGCTAAAATGTTTATAGAGTGAAGCCAAAATCCTGGGGAATATTGTTGAAATATTTCAGAGCTTGGTTCGCAATATTTTAGGAGATATGATCTGTGGAAGTTAGGTCTTTTCCAGGCTCCCGAATTTCATTTCAAAGAGGTGATCGTGGGAAAATATTCATAACTCTCTCTCTGAGCATCGGATTGGAATTCTATAAAAATTGGCTTGAAGAAAACGGACTATAGTTTTCTTTCTATCAATTTCAGAGCCATAGGAGAAAATAGT
Source organism: Pinus albicaulis (assembly GCA_034641835.2). Taxonomy (NCBI): domain Eukaryota; kingdom Viridiplantae; phylum Streptophyta; class Pinopsida; order Pinales; family Pinaceae; genus Pinus; species Pinus albicaulis. Next base: position 177,847,059 of record CM076573.1, on the reverse strand, counting down.
GACACGTGGCAAGTCGTACAAGTTCGCTCTACTGAACCAGTCCATAATTAGGTCATTGTGGGAGATTGGACATAACTTTTCCTTGAAGAATCCAAATCAGGTCAGACCTATGGCATTCAAAAGAGGATTCAGAGGGATACCTTAGGGCAAATTTTCAGATATTGAAGATCCGAAATCACAAAGATAATTCAGTTTCAATATCGATCTCCTCAAAAGCAAGAAAAAGGTGTGTACTTGGTTTTTAAAATTGTATAACGTTTGTTTGAAAAAGTAGTTTGAAGTGATTCCAAGGGAATATTTTGGAATTTTTATCAATATTGGGTTCCATAATGCCTCCAAAAAATAATTCCATACCAATTAATCCCTCAAAAATCTATACTATGACGCATAAAGAGGAAGAATTACAGTGTGAGATATCAAAATTACGGTACCAAGTGCAACAAATTTTGATCTTACGAAGAGCAACCGAAGATGACATAGATGGTTTAAAAGCAGAAATGGAGGCTAAGTTGGATGGTTTGAGGGATCAAATAATAGCCAATATGGATGATAAATTAGTGGAAGATCACATTTAGCATCAACAACAATTTCTCCAACTCTCAAAGGATAACTTAGCTTTGGTGCAAAATCTAATGAAACAAAAGGAAGATCAACATCACATCGAAAGAAGTTCTGAAGCAGTCACAGAAACAAGAAATCAACAAGTAAGATCAATTTCAGAGTATCTTAGCAAGTGGAAGAAATTTCCTGTAGAATATTCCACATGGGAGGATGAGAATTTTATACAGAAGTATCAAGAAATAATCAAGCGTTGAGGACAACACTTGTTTGAAGGAGAGGGGCATGTTAAGTCCCTATTTTAATAGTGTAGTCCCTTATTTTTTAGTGTATCCCCACTTATTGTTATTGTTGTACCCTTTTAAGTATTAGAGGTTTCCCCCTCAAAGTGGCTTATTTCTAAGGCGTTGATTTCTCTTTTCTTCTATTTTTGGAGCTAGTTTCACAACACAGAGATCAGTTGCACTTAGTTCAGTCGAGGCAGAGTACATGGCAGCCATTCAGGCGGCATGTGAGGCCATATGGATGAAGAAGATACTTGTTGTTTAGTTTGGTTATCATATGGATCCAACGGTGATACATTGTGATAACCAGAGTTGCATAAAAATCTCGGTTAATCCAATATTCCATGACAGGTCCAATCATATTGACATCCGGTGCCACCATCACAGAGATTGTGCTTAGAGACACATTATGTTACTTCAGTACATTCCCACGGAGGACCAGGATGCAGATATTCTGACGAAGGAACTTTCAAAGAGAAAATTATAATACCACAGAGGCAGGATCGGGGTAGCTGATAATCTCTTTCTTGTTGAGAGGGATTGTTAAAAATTCAACAAGAAATGTGTGTCTAATTTAATTTTCCCTTAATTAAATTGGACAATAAATTGTAATCTTATCTCATAATCACTTGTAATAGTTAACTGAGTGTGATAGACTTAGTTAGCTCATGAAATTCGAGTTGAGGGTGGTTGGTGAGGCATGTAGAGTGATTCTGTTTGTTTTAAAGTCCAAGTTGCAGTTAGTGTATTAGTTTAATGCATGAGAAATCAATTAAATCAATTAAGTGAGTTAAAGTCAGTCTAACTAGTTGTAACTGATAGGTCAAGTGAATTAAATAAGATTTAATTCACATGCAATGATTTGTCAAGTGACTGATGATTTACTATTAATAGTTGCCTGCATGTCAGTTCTGATGAAGGCCCGGTTGAGACGGAGGTTAAAGGGATGTTATCTATCAGTTGTATTATTAGTAAATTGTCGGCACGCAATTATAAAACCATAGGATTACCCATGATGTATTTCGTAGTTTTGGAAGGTTGAATTTCCTATTTAATTGGGATCAATTGTTCTTAGAATTGCACAAGCAAGGCAGGCGGAGTAGAGGCAGGAAATTGGCTAAGTGTTGGTCGATTTTGTCTGGATTAGTGTGAGACAGTTGGTAGAGTGCAAGAGACTCTTGTGAGAAGAGTGCATTGTAATTGTTTCATGATTCCTTGGTTTTATACAATACAGATAGAGGGGTTTTGAGCAGATTTCTTTCCCCAAAAAATTTCATGTGTTGTGGATTTGATTCATTCTCTTACTTGGTGTGATTGTGTGATCGTGTTTAATTTCCGCAAATTGATTGTATAAGGATTCAACATCTTGCTCTAGAATATTACATGATTGGATTGAATCCATTGGTATACATATTGTTTGTATAATTTCTACATGTATCGCCATCCATACAGATCATTTTTGAATAGCAAGAGTTGATTACCAGATGCAGAGAAGTCATAGAAAAGGAGAAAGCAAAACTCAAGACTAAACCAACAGAAGTATCAGATATGATAAAAGTGATCAGTTCAAAGATAAGAGTAGAGTTAGAGAAAATAAATATTGCAGACAAAACAACCACCATCTTGGAGATCAAAAAGGTTCTACAAAAGAAGAATTTACTAAATCAGTTGGAGACAAAATTTCAAACCTTGGACATTGGTGTCCAAAGGTTTCATTCAAATTTTAATGTGTTGAACCAGTAGAGACTACCTGGATTAGTAGCTCCAAATGAAAAACTGGTTAATCTAGAGTGTTGGCTTAAGGGGTCCTGACCCAGGTTCGGTGTGCAAGGTTTTCCAACAAACTCCTATTCTACTGGCCCTTTCGGCAGTGACCTGCTTGTGCAGGCCAAAGTCTCACCCAAAGTAGTATGGGTGGGTGCTAGAACCAGGTTTCCGCACCCTGAGAAAGGATGGGTAAGGCATGCAAAGCTGCGCCAGGTCTTGTAATTACCAGATTACCTTATTCGGTGCAGAGTTAATTAAGTCTCTATTCGCATCCACGTGCACTAGATCTATAGTTATATTCTTTTTATAACATCAACACAACATTACATAAACATAACATAACAGATCTAGATCCAAGAACGCAGTACACAGATCTTTTGCAGCTAAAGACAGAAAATGCACAATACAACAATTATCAGCAATTCACACAAAAGTACTCACAGATTCAGTTCTCTAACAATCTTTCGCATTCATTCATTCATCAATTCTTCCTTACAATTCCCTTACCAACCTACGCACACAACAACAGGGTCCGCACACAATTGGACTTAGATCTCCACGTGCATAGCCAGCAGGAGTCCTTTCCCCAAAACCCAAACAGATATCTTAAACCACAATTTGCATCAATAGCTCATCATTTCTTATCCTTTACAATACAAAATGCATCTCTATTTATAACAATCTAGCCTAGACTTTCCTATGGTTCGCAACCCATGGTTTTTGGACCCCTAGTTTACCCTTTCACCCATTACAATGCTTTCGGGGCTTTGACCCACCCAAAAACCCCTGCGCTAGACCAAATATAATAAAAAATATTCAAATGGACCAGTTTCGTAGCTTGTTAGGAGACCCCGTTCCAAAAATCCCCCAACACGATCTTGCGACTCGTCCTGAGTCACTTCAGTGGCGTGGCCTCTATTTGCGTGCACAAGGTAGCCAAAGCATGAACAAGCGGAGGGAGCATTTCCTGACTCTGGGCCACAACTCATTGCGCAATGTTGACAAGTTTTAGGGAGGCAGGGCTGTCTGGAACCGCGGTAACCCTTTCGAACAGCCGGTGGAGGCGCACAATGGTGAGATGGAGGGCGGTGTCAGCCCATGGTTTCAACCATTTTCGGATGACATGCTTGTTGTGGCGAAGCTTCTCAATCTTGTCCAAGATGGCTAGACGCTGCGTGGAGATGGTGGAGGGTGAGGAGGCTCTGACTTGATCCAGAGCAGCTTTTGCCTGCTGTAATTCCTTCTGGATATGCTGAAGCGTGGAATGGTGCTGGACATCCGTCCATAGTTTTGTAGCTATTTCGACCAATTGTGTGCCCCGCGTCAGCTGCTCTTGAATAATATGCATTGCGTTTGTGACCACTGCAATCCGTTGGTCCCGTACTCTTGGAGGTATGTCATACTGTTGTTGCGTGGCCTGGTCATGGTGGTGAACCTCGTGCAACACTCTGGTGTATAGTCCTTGTAGCTCTGTGCGAGATAGATGCGCTAAATCTATTTGGATGTCCCCAGTAGTTGGATCCTGATTGTTAACCAAGGTAGTGCGAGGGAGTGAACACACATTGCTTCTGTTGGGCGGTACTCTGGAGTTGTGGAGAAGTCGCAGCATGTCCCTATATCTCAGCGCTCCTTCTTGGCGTAGAACCAGTTGTGACCTTACTATGATGCTACGGGCGGGGGACTGTGGTACTAGCAGACCTCCCTCTGCTATATCTTCTAAGGCCATCTGATTGGGTCCCGTGGATGTCCCTAGAGTGCGAAGGTCAGTTATTCCTATCGTGCAGTACTGGTGCCTCTCTGTGTGTGGCTCGCAGACAATTCTTTCCGCAGGAAGCCAGTGCTCACTCCTTTGACTGTACTCAGCATTCCCATGCCCTCTCAAGATGATACCTATGGGTACTGAGCAGCCCAGGACTGGATCATTCGGCGGATTAGGGTCCATCGTAGCAACAAGAAAACTTGCATCCCAGAGAATGTTAATGAGCGCAAAAAACTAGTACACAGATAGCAGGAGAATGTTTTAGATTGAATAAATAGTCTGGTGTGAAGTCATGCAACCACCCGCACATCGTCCGGAGCTATTTAATGGTGGAGTAGCCCATTCTTGAGACTGACCATCATTCATGCAGATCAATCTTACCATAAATGGCTGCATTGATAATCTGCCGCCTATTTTGCATACTTGTAAGATTCCTTTTTTATCAAATCGAGAGGTGCTAATGGATGTCCCTCGTGCCTGAAGTAATTTCCATAGAATGTCAGACCGTGGGTGACGCTTGCACTCCATTCACGTTCCCCGAATTAAGGTCGATGCTCGGTGTCTTATGAAATGGTGCAAGTACCAGATTTGCAAGTTGGCCACCAATCTTCTCAACCCATGTGCTTCACCCTTGGTTGGGACGTTTCTGTACGATAGGGTTGCGTCACGCATTGTCGGGCCATCTGTTACTTAAGGCATGCACAAATTCTCCGAATTGCACTTGGGTTCGGGTAGGTCCATAATCGAACGCACACCTAGGTCAGCGGTACCTAGGCGAGCCTGTCCGGGCAAGGTTCGCTCACACCCTTGAGTGCTGTATGTCAGCAAGTATCTGCGTAGGTCAACTGACCTCGAAGCCCATTTGGCAAACGGGGTCCCTAAGCACAGGGTCACCCTACTCCAATACTTCTCCTGAGTGAAGAATACCGACCCTGGCGTAGGTGCTCCGCGTAGTGTTAGTGGCAATGCTCCTAGCCTGCGTTCCGTAGGAATTTTAGGTTCAACAGTCTTCTTATTATCACCTGCGTTCGTATGGCAAGGTAGGTCTCTTTCCATGGTAGATATGTGAGAAAAATTCCTGGTGGTCTGAATATATCGCAGCGCTGAAACCTCGTGCAATCGACCTTGCCAATTTTCCAGCTCCTCATCAGAGTCGAAAAAACATTCACTGTCCTTTTCCCAGCAGAGAAATCCTTCATCTGTGGGGTTAAACTGATATTCATCCCATGCAGTTAATTTATAAATGTGATCGATTTCCTCCTCCTCATAGGCTGGCTCTGTATACCGCGCACCTTCGGCTGGATCAAGTGGTACTATGACACGCGTACCTTTGTTTTCAAACACCATGCTGCACTTCTTGAGATTGATGACACCCCCCATGTCTATTGCCCAGTCCAGTCTGAGGAGCGTAGGGTAGGGATTAGCATCCTCCACAATTTCTATTACTTCAAAGTCAGCTAGGACCCTTACCCCTGCGATGTCAACCATGACTTTTGGTAACCTCTCTAGAAGGATGATTTTTTGTTGATTGGCCATTCGCAGTTGGATGGTGGACCATTCTAATTTCATCTCTCCCATTCATTGCCATGTCTATTTTGGTAATACATTCGCATCTGACCCAAGATCTAAGATAACCTGATCCATCTCGTAGTCACCAATCTGCGCAGTCAATCTCATCTTTCTTCCGGGCGCTTCTTATAGTTGTATAGTTTGTGTACATCCTTAGTCTCAGGGATCAATTTGGGCTGAGCTATGCAGGTATTTAGTAGTGCTTAGAGATTTCCTACAGCCTATGGATTTCGTAGTAGCTTCAAACATGCCTTTAAAAAGGGCTCAACCCCTTCCTCCATCTGAGGTTACATCGGCAGCTACGCGGGGGCTACCAGTGTTGTTTGTTCTTTGAAAGGCACTCCCTCCCGGGAGGCAAGCTCCTCTTTTTCTCCCTGGGTGACCAACCCACTATGTGTCATGATTTTTACACAGGGATCCACCTTCCTTAGCTCGGTTTTAACTCTTTGTATGTTCTGCGTCTTTTCCCGCATCTTGGCTATTAAAATTGGGCAATCCTCCACCACATGGTCCAACTGCCTACAATATTTGCAAGATGGCCTGGTGGGATTTGGGCATTCTCTAGAAAAGTGCCCTATTTCTCCACAATTATAGCAGATTAGCTGCCCACATCCTTGGCCTATGCTTCCTCACCGACCTCCTCTACCTCTGGCAACGCAGGGTCCGATTGTACCCTATATAAGTTTCCGTGATCCATCATTAAGTCATAAGTTTGATAGTTATGCTCGTCGTGTCCTACTGATCAATAGAATCTACACCATTGTTGCTTTAGTTCTGGGACATATGAACCTAGCCGAGGGCAATGGTTTGTATCATGTAGTCCTGCTACCCAACAGTCGTCGCACCACAGCACAGGTCCACTTGACCCAGGTCGTGATAGAATAGGATCCCTATTTGCCCTTGGGCGTACCGGGCTAGGTCCTCCTACTTGCATGTAATCTGCCAGTAAAGGGCATTGATCCTTTGTATGGCCAGACACCCGACATCGTATGCACCAAATATCTGCGCAACTATCCTTTCCTCATTCTTTCCGTAGGTTCTGTATTTCCATATGCATAGCCCCAAGCTGTTCCTGAATTTGTTGTACCCCCGCCGACGTATCCTCTCAGGGTGCAGCTTCTAGTTTCATAGCGACTTCCATAGCCTTCTCCTGCAACTCAAAGGTCTGATGAATCATTGGCATGTGAAGGTGAGGTAACAACATAGCGATGAACCATTCCATACGCTGTCTATCATCATATTCGAATCCTCCTTCCCTGATTGCCTTCTTCAATCACTGATCAGTCTCCCATACTGACTCAGACGCACCTTGTTTGAAGTCCTTCACTTCTACTACCAGCTGGGAATAATATTTTGGCTTCCTGAACTGGTGCTTCAAAGCATCCTTGATATCTTGAACGAATGCCTCCCATTCTGGGCAATGTACCGCATATACCAGTCCAGGGCCCTGTCCTCGAATGCCAACAACAGTTGCACCCCTTTTACCGTATCACTCGCCACATTCTGCGCAGTCCAGATAGAGTCTGCAACGAACCAAAACCGGTCCATATCCTCATCTCCTACCCCCTTGAAGGTAGGTAGTTTTAGATGCGCAACGATATCACTGTCTAGGGGGGGTGGTGGTATGGGTGAATTCTTACCTTTGTGCAGCCTAGGTGGCGGTGTAGCTGGGGGATCTTGCGCAGCTAGTTCCTGCAATAGATTATAGGTGGATCTCCCTCCGTCAAGGTTGGTCTGATAGTATTTACCACTGCACGTCGCGATCTCGTCTAGATCTGAGGTCATTCAGCTAGTATGACTACACAAAATACTCTTTTCGCACAGTAATATCTTAATCAGCAATAGTAATGTCCTCAGAAATTTTCCTCGGAACCCTTTGAAGAATCATCGCTCGGCCTCAGAGTATGAGACAAACTGATCAATGGCAAATTCCGTCACAAATCCTCCTAGCACACTATCCACCCAGTGATCCACTGTGCGCGTGATAATATTATCAGTCTTTTCTAGCTGCTCGAGCAGCTCTGGGGTCCACTGAGTGACTCACTCGTCCTTCCAGCACTTCTGGAATTCCACAATTTTGGCCAGCCACTCCTGGAGTTCAATCGCAAAGGTCACAAATAATATTTCGTAGCTTTTAGTAAGGATGTGCCTATTTTTCCACCTTTCCACCGTTAACTTCTCACTGCAATTTTATTTTACTGTGAACTCCTGAATCTGCCTTTTGAACCAATCTTCGATCTCTTTTCTTTCAGGCTTCCAATATTCTCTAATCATTACCTGATCTCTCTCTCAGACTTCTTCCGGTCCTGGCAACGGAACCATTTGTTGGCTTGAGGGGTCCTGACCCAGGTTCAGTGTGCAAGGTTTTCCAACAAACCCCTATACTACTGGCCCTTTCAGTAGTGACCTGCTTATGCAGGCCAAAGTCTCACCTGAAGTAGTATGGGCGGGTGCTAGAACCAAGTTTCCACACCCTGAGAAAGGATGGGTAAGGCAAGCAGACCTGTGCTAGGTCTTGTAATTACCAGATTACCTAGTTCTATGCAGAGTTAATTAAGTCTCTATTCGCATCCACATGCACTAGATCTATAGTTATATGATTTTTATAACATCAACACAGCATTACATAAACAGAACATAACAGATCTAGATCCAAGAACGTAGTACACATATCTTTCGCAGCTAAAGACAGAAAACACACAATACAACAATTATCAGCAATTCACACAAAAGTACTCATAGATTCATTTCTCTAACAATCGCATTCATTCATTCATCAATTCTTCCATAAAATTCCCTTCCCAACCTGTGCACACAGCAGCAGGGTCCGCACACAGCTGGACTTGGATCTCCGCACACACAACCAACAGGAGTCCTTTCCCCAAAACCCAAACAGATATCTTAAACCACAATTCACATCAATAGCTCATCATTTCTTATCCTTTACAATACAAAATGCATCTCTTATTATAACAATCTAGCCTTGACTTTCCTATGGTCCACAACCCATGGTTTTCGGAGCCCTATTTTACCCTTTCACCCATTACAATGCTTTCAGGGCTTTGACCCACCCCAAAACCCCTGCGCTAGACTAAATATAATAAAAAATATTCAAAATGGACCAGTTTCGCAGCTTGTTAGGAGACGTCGTTCCAACATGGAGGAATATTGCAAAAATTTATATACCATTGCAATTGATAAGGCAAATTTTGCAAGGATTAAAGGACTTATAACAAGAAAAGCCTTTCTTGAAGCCTTGGAGTTTGATTTGATTATAAAACATGAAATCAAATGTTTGTTTCTCAAGAAGCCAAGATTTGAAAGATACATAGAGGTGGATGAAGTATTCAGAAAGGTGGTAAATTTGGAAATCCCAAGTGAAGAAAGATGGGATAACCTATGTGAAACCATCGAGTAAATTTTTACTCCAACAACATTCCAGTCATAGCAGCATTTTTGGGCCACATCATCAACTGTTTCCTCAAAAATAGTGACAGATCACTCTTTAGTATTATTTTCCTATTATTTGGTACTATTATTGTAATCAATTTTAGATATTTATAAGTCCTAGAAACTTGTATAAATAACTCTCCATTTGAGTTATTAAGGGTTGCACCCTTCAGTGAGCATTTGTAAGTGGAAGTGTATCAGCTTTGTTCATTGATGATAATAAAAGGATTCTGAATTTGTTTCATTTAGTTTTTTCTCTTGTAAGTTTTCCAGTTTTCATTACATATTTTTTTTAGCATATGTTTAATGTTTCTGAAGATAACTAGGTAAGAAAAAGTTGTGTTTCAGTCTATCTTAAATCCCCTGAGGTTATTATCTATATTAGAGAATGACTTATTGAACTGTCTGTTTATACAAGTCCCTCTACATCAATTAATTATTAGTATCTTCATAATGTTGATCATGTTTTGTTAAGTTGTTGAACATTTTTTCACAGTCTTTCACACTTATGATTATTAAACATTCAGTTTGAATATTTAATTCATCATACTTTCTTACATTTTATGCTTTCACACTTGCAATCTCAAATCATTGTTTGAAGTAAAGCAACAAACCTTTCCTTATTGATTAATATGATCTAAAGTTTAAGAAAATTTGGATGCAATTTATTTATACATTGGTCATCCAAAAACCCCAACTTAAAACAAACAAAATATTATAGATGCTCTGGCATAATTAATTGACCCAAATGATCTCATAGGACAACATCAGACTGGCATTGTTTTCGGGGATACGAAATTGATTTATTTTTCCCTGGGACAACGATATTCCTATTCCTTTAAAGGTCAATAAAGGTCTATTTAGGTCAAAATATTTCACCTAGAAACTTCACTGAACCCAAGTTGGCTCCTTCAAGGCATACCAGGTCTCCTTTTGATTTTGAGAATTTTTTACCTCTATCAGATCCAGAGAGACTGGTAAGGAAAGAATCTTCCAGAAAAATACATCAAACCCCTTCTTCTATTCCTCAACAGGAGACCACTACAATTCCTAATCCTTTTAGGCATGGACCTATTCCCCTAATTTCAGAAGATTTACCACCAAGATTGCATGAATTAGTATCAAAAGGGGTTGATTTCCAATAATATTTGTTAGTCCATTCATTATAGTCTTATCAACTACCTCAGGTACCTTCTGATCCCCTACATCAGAACGGGAATTGGATTTGCATCTACTTGAATTCAAACCAACGGATTTCATTTCCCCTACCTCATATTATTTTCCATCCACTTATGCTCAACCAGAATATCTCTTCTCCCTCTAATCAAACCCTTTATTTGAATAGAAAGAAGGAGAAGAAGAGGTCCAAAATTTGGTCATTCATACACCTTTGAGATCTGTAAAAATATCTTCAAACTCACTTCATCCTCCACCTTCTTTTACCCCTCCATTTTCACCTCCTTCTTCCACTACTTCATCTTCTACATCTACTTCATCATCTTCTACAACCACCACCACTGAATCTTCTTCATCTTCATCACAAGGTATGGTTGGTTTTAGGCCTATTGTTTAAGCAAGATATGTTTCCCTATTACTTCCAAATATACTTAATGATTTTCCTGCTGGATATTTGAAACATCTTCCAAGATTCAATGGGGAAATAGGTATGTCAATTGAATATCATATAGAATCATTTCTAGATTTTGCTGATAACATGAACATAGAACATGAAAATGTATATATGAGATTGTTTGTGCAATCTTTAGAAGTAAAATGTTAGGATCTAGTTTAGACACTTACTAGTAAATTACATTAGATCTTGGGAAGAATTAACAACTACCTTTAATAATAAATGGGCTGTGAAAAAGGATCCTGTCTATTTTTTAATAGAATTTGAAGAACTTAAGAGAAATTTTGATGAACTAGTATCTGATTTCATTAAAAGATTCAACAAAATTTATCATAAGAAGCCTCATGAATGTAAACCGCTAGTAGCAGCAACAAAGGTTAGGTTCTCCAAAGCCTTTGAAGATGATTTTTCAGTCATGTTAAGGGAAAGAACATCTCGTACCTTAGAAGACACGAAAAAATATTCTATTGAGGTTGAAGCAAATAGGTCTGCTTTAGCTAAGCTAAAATCCAAAGCTGAAAAAGTCCAAATAAAATTGAAAGCTAATCAGGAAGCCTCTTCTTCTTCTAAATAAAAAAAATGAAGATAAAAAAATAGATGAAATTACATCATTACTTAGGAATATTTCAAATAGGGTTTCTAAAATTGAAACACAACCTAGAGTTTTTCAATGAATTGTTGCTAGACCTAAAACACAAAACTAAGTTCAATTCAAGAAATCTCCTTAATTACAAATTCTTCAAAGACCTAATAATGAAAAGAAAATCCCACCACCTCTGTTGATTGATGATCAACAACCTGATGATAATTCTCTTTCAATCACAGAAGATGTTAACAACCTTGACAATAAATCTGTTCAGACTGCTATTGTCCCTATCCCTCAAAATCAAATGTACCAAGAGGATCAAGAAAATTCTCAAGTCTTTAAATATCAAGCCTTCTCAGAATTTTTAATTGTTGAACTTAACAAAAGGTATGTTTTAAGACCAAGGGCAGGTCCTGGAAGACCTCCTAAATATCCTGTCATAATCAAACCATAAGTGAAATATGTTGAAGCTCAAACTACTACTATTCAACCTTTGAATTAGCCAAATGATACTACTCAAATTGATAGAGTTGTTTTGACTTATTTTAATATTGAAAGAGAGTTAGAAAGAGTCAAGATTCGCATTCCATTGCCATAAATTTCAAATAATCCTGGTTATAAGAATCAAGTCACTAAATGGATTAAAAACTAAAGTGTAGATGCTCAAGGTGATGTTATAAGCCTTCAAGATGAAAAACCATCAGTAGTTTTTGGTCCAAGTCCTGACATAATAGATGAAATAATACCACCATTTTATGTAACTTTGAAAGCACATGATTCATTTCTATATAACTGTATGTTAGATTCTGGATCCTCGCATAACCTTATGCCTAAGGTTATTATGGATCAATTAAATCTCGAAATCACTCAATCTTATCATGACCTATACACCTTTGATTCTAAAAGAGTACCTTGTTTAGGACTTATAAAGGACTTAGTGGTAACTCTAGCCAAAATACCAGTGAAAAGTGTAGTCCTAGATATTGTAGTCACTGATATCCCCCCTAAGTTTGGAGTGCTTCTTTCAAGATCTTGTATTGCCAAACTAGGAGGGAGTCTTCAAATGGATATGTCTTTTTCTGCAATTCCTGTATATGGAGGAGAAAATCTTAGGTTGCATAGAGAGGCCAGATTTATTCATATTGTTTGTAAAGTAGACCGAACTAGATATCATCCCATTTATGCAGTTGACTAATATTTTTGTTGTTTCCAATTATCTTCAAATATTTCACAAAATTCCCAACTTAAAATTGAAGATGTGGTTGAAACTCCTAAAAATGTTCAAATTGATATTTGGAAACTTTACTTTGATGGATCTTGTTCTAAAGATGGAGATGGAGTTGGTGTTGTTTTAATTTCACCAGAAAAAGAGAACATAACCCAATCTTGCAAGCTAGATTTTGATGTCACTAATAATGTTGTAGAGTATGAAGCTTTCCTTCTAGGTTTAGAGTTAGCAAGAAGCCTCAAAGTGAAAAATCTAAGTGTTTTCAGTGATTCTGAACTCATAGTTAGACAGGTTAGGAATCTTTGTCAAACAAAGCATCCTAGTATTTGGTCTTATAGAAATGAGTTTTGGGATTCTGTGGAAATTTTCTTTCATGCATTCAATATTACTGCCATCCCTAGAAATGAGAACATTCATGAAAACTCCTTAGTTGTTTCTGCAATCTCTTTCAAAATACCTGATCAAATGCAAGTGCAATATCAAATTCAAATCAAATATAGACCATCCATTCCTGATAATTTTAAAATATTGGAAAATATTTGAAGATGATAAACAACTTAAATATTTTCTTTAATTCATTGATGAATTATTTATTTTACAAATTGAAGAAGATCAATCATACAAGAATGAACTTGCTAAAGAAAATGAAAACTCTGATTTAAATTCAAAAGTGGTTGATCATAATATTATCCAAATGTCAAACAATTTCATTCCTAAAGGCCTAGTTCCTTTAGAAACTCTATTTGACCAAAATGATGTCCATAGAAATTCACTGTCAATTTCACTCGAGGATGATATTGAAGATTCTAGCATTGAACAGATGAAGACATAAATAACATTAAAAAAATTTCATCTCTACCTCCAGAAGTTAAAAATGAATATCTGAAACTTCTTAAAAATTATAAAGATTTTTTTTCTTGGTCTTATGCTGAATTGAAAACTTATGACACATCTCTTATAGAGCATAATATTCCACTAAAACCTGAGGCAAAACCTTACAAACAAAAACTAAGAAGAATTAATCCAGTTTTGCTTCCCACTATAGAGAAGGAACTTAAGAAGCTGCTTGATGCCCAAATAATGGTTCCCTTAAGATACTCAGATTGGGTAGCTAATTTAGTTCCTATTAGGAAGAGGAATGGAGAAACTAGACTTTGTGTAGAATTCAGAAACCTAAATAAATCATCCTTAAAAGACAACTATCCATTACCCAAGATGGACCAATTTCTCCAAATGGTTTCAGGTGCCAATAGAATTTCTATACTTGATGGTTTCTCTGGATATAACCATATAATGGTGAGTCCAGAGGACAGAGAAAAGACTTCCTTTACCACTTCTTAGGGCACATTCATGTATGCTAGAATGCCCTTTGGGTTAAAAAATGTTGGAGCAACATTTCAAAGAGCTATGGACATAGATTTTGTGGGTAAGAAAAACAAGTTTTTTGTTATATATCATGATGATCTTACTGTCTTTTCTAACTCAGATCAGAAACATACAAAACACTTGATGAAATTTTTTGACAGTTGTAGAAAATTTGGGATATCTCTCAACCCTAAGAATTATTTGTTTTCTATCAAAGAAGGAAAGTTGCTTGGTCACATAATTTCAAAGGAAGGAGTAGTGATTGTTACTAAAAGAGTATCAGCAATCCAATCACTTTCATTTCCAAGGAATAAGAAAGAGATCCAAGTTTTTCTTGGAAAAATTAACTTCTTGAGGAGATTCATTCCTAACTATGTTGAATTAGTTAAAGACATAACTGATATGCTTAAAAAGAATCATGAAGTTAAATGACCTATTCTTGCTAGATATGCTTTTGATTAGATTAAAAAGGCCATCTCCAAAGCACCAACATTAGCCAACCCCAATTATTATGAACCCTTTATTATATTTTCCTTGGCCTCTGAAACCACTTTAGTTGTTGTCCTTTTACAGAAAAATGAAGATAGTGATGATCAACTCATAACATTTTTTAGTAAATTCATGTGAGATGCAGAACTTAAGTATGAAAGAATTAAAAAGAAATCCTAATCTCTATTTCAAGCCTTAAAATATTTCAGAATTTATGTCATTCACTCAACCATTATTGCTTATGTTCCTAACAGTGCTGTAAAAATTGTTCTCACCCAACCATACACTGATGGGAGAAGAGGAAGATGGATCACCCAAATCCTCGAGTTTGATCTCTGTATCAAAACCACTAAGCTAGTAAAAGGTCAATGTTTAGCCAAATAGTTAGCTGAATCCAATTGCAAGGTCCTATGAATAAATTCTATTTCTGAAGTTTCAGAGAAGAATACACAAGAAACTTCTTCAAATTCTCAAGGGGAGAATCCACAAGAACCTTCCTTAAATGCATAAGGGGAGAATCCACAAGAACCTTCCCAGGATTCTGAAGGAAATAACATACAAGAACCTTCACATTTAAACCAAATATTCCTTGTTCATATTGATGAAAAGTTTCTATTATCAGTTTGGTATTCAAACATTGTACATTTTCTGATCAACTTTGAGTGTCCTATTCAATTTTCAAGAAATTAATGTAACACGCTTAATTTGAAATATGTAAAGTACTGTATCATAAATTCTAACATGTACTAGAAGGATCCTCTCAACATATTGTTGCTTTTCTTGATAGAAAGTGAAACAAAAGGAATCATTGAGCAGTTTCATCAAGGGATATGTGGAGGACATTATGCCTCGAGATTCACAGCATACAAAATACTAAGGGAATGATTTTTTTTTCCTACTATGTTTTCACAAGTAGGATCAAAGGTTAGAAGTTGCATTCCATGTCAGATGTTTGTTGGAAAGCAAAAACTTGCAGCCCTTCCACTAGTCCCAGTGTTAGTTTCAACACCTTTCTTAGAATGGGGATTAGATTTTATAGGAGAGATTCACCTAGCATCAAGTAATCAGCAAAGATGGATTTTAACTACCACATACTACTTCACCAAGTGGGTGGAGGCCATTCCAGTCATTGACAGATACAACAGTGATTAAATTCATTGAAGAAAACATTTTGTCCAAATTTGGATGTCCTCAACAGATAGTAACGGATAATGCAGCAACATTATTAGTGTAAAAATGATTGAATTCTGTCAGAAGTATCAAATTTTAATACATCATTCTACTCCTTACTATCCAAAAGGAAATGGTCTTGTAGAGTCATCAAACAAGAGCCTAGTCAAGGTAATTAAAAAGACTTTAGAATACCATAAGAAGAATTGGGACAATCATCTTATCTATGCAGTTTGGGCTAACAGAATATCTCTTAAGAATTCAACAAGTAAATCTCCATTTAGCTAGTGTATGGTAAATAGGCCATATTTCCTACCAATTTACCTTTCCCTATTCTTAAATTTTTCCAATAGGTTGATGAATAACCTGATTATTTCTCTAGAAGGATAAATCAAATTATTGAATTAAATGAAAACGGAGATGAAATTCAATATAAGCTAAGGAAATATCAGAGTAAGATGAAAATTATTTTTGATAGAAAGGCAAGGGAAAGAGATTTTAGGGAAGGAAAATCTAGTTTTGATATGCGATGCTAGGAGGGAGGACAGAGGAAAACATGGGAAGTTTGATAATCTCTGGTTTGGACCTTTCAGAATTGTAGAAGTTAAGGGCAATAATGCCTTCATTTTACAGAATTTGGAAGGACAATTTTTCTTCATTGCCTGTCAATGGAAGATTTCTGAAGCATTATATCAAGTATTGAAGATACAGAAGAGGATTCAAAATCATCATTGTACATTACCAGTTTGTTTAAAAATTTTCAGGTCTGATTTTGTTTCACATCAAAGACTCCATTAGCCCGAGGATAAGGCACTTGGATTTGCTTGTTCTCTGCATCCTATAATAGGAAGTTGTCCCTAGTTGGAGCCGATGTTGTAAAATTATTTGGTTTTGATAAGTTAGAACATTAGAAAAAACAAAATGTTAAGTTAGGATATGAATATAAAAAGACAAAAATAAAAAATGTTTGGACTTTGGTAATTTTATTATTCATATCAAGAAAATGTTAGAAGTATATTTCCCTAAAAAATCGAGGCAAAATAAAATGTTAGGAAAAGCAATGAAAAAAGAATGCTTTAGCTTTAAAAAATAATTTTTTAAAGGGTTGCTTGTCTAAATGCGCCATAATTTTTAATTATTGATTAATCTGCTTCATTAAGAATTAATCATGATTGTAATAAACGACATAAAAATTATTGTAATAATCGGTGCATATTTTTATTATACGGTTTCTAAATACAAAATTCATTTGTCGTTTTGTAATATTTATCATGCAACTTCCGACGACATATCTCTTCCCCACCCATATCAATGGCGGGGAAGCTTTTCACACCCCCCTTGTCCATTTCCAGTTAATGCGGGGGGTGGGGGGGGGGGGGTCCGAAAAGTGGTATTAATGGACGGTATTACCTCCCTACGTATCACCCTCATATCACTTCGTACCCCCCCACATGAAACCACAAACCATTCTCTACACCCCCCAGAAATTCACTCCTCCCTCATTCATGGTTTTTGTTCCCGCCAATGGTCAAATGACCCCCGCGCTTTGACCACTGTCCAACGTCGAATTGAATTCTGCCACCTCACCCGTATGTTGCCATGGCATCCTACCATTATGTCTTATTGGCTCGTTGTTACTCCCGCTCCCAGACCGTTGATTAAGTCGTTTTCTCACTATTCTCCCATGATGTTAGCATTTAACTGCTACGATCACTTATCAAACTGTTACTATACCCTTTCTCATCTGTATAAATAAACTTGAGTCTACCAGTTTATCACTTTTACTTAATCAGATTATTATTTGTTGCAGGTATGTTGGGGTTCCCATGTTTTGGCAAGGTTGGCAATACCAAAAGATGAGACAACATAAAACCACTTTCAGACCTCAGGATCTAGCCCTCCTGGGTCCAGAGAGGGATCTCTCTATGATATGTCAAAGGTATATGACTTTGAATCTCAAAGGTTAAGATATTAGGCTAGTTATAGGCACAAGGTTTGTTTGTTTGATTGTTTGTTTGGTTGCTGGTTATCAGGAAAGAAGGGTTCAATGTAAGACAAGGATAAGCAAAGAGGATTTAGGCAGAGATGAAGTATTCCAGGGAGCATTCAAAACCATTGGGAAATGGAGTCAGGAAAGGATTTTCTTGCTAATTAATATGTAGGCTTTCAATTGGGCTAGTCATCTAAAACATTGGATCTTAAGATGATAGTGTGGCATGGAATGATGGGGGAGGAGGAAAAACGAAGGTTTAGAACACAAAGTTAAAGACCTAAGATCAGAGAGAGACTTTGAACTCTCAATGCTTTGGCCTCCAACTTGAGGGATCTTAGAAAGGCCAGCTGGTTGCACAAGGATCCCAGTGGACAAGGCTAACTCTAATCCCCAGTATTCCCAAATCTTCCAGCTAAATCCTAACAAGAACATCTAAGAACAGATTCATTTAATTCAAACATCAGCTAGCAGGCAATAACATCCACTACATTGGTTAAATCAACTGAAATCAATTCTTAGATAACACATTTAGTAGAAAACATAAAAGGCAAGGAGAGCAGAAACATAGGGTACCTAACAAGGGTAAATCCTATGCCAGATTTCTGATGCAAGCCAGTAGAAATGAAATGAAACGGAATGCAAGTTAAACACAAATACAAAGGTAGAAAAACATCACCGTTGATTTAGATTAGGATCCAAAGAAATGTGCTTGTCATATTAAAAAGCAACACCAGTCGAGTATAACATTGCCAATAGCTGGATACTCAATCTGAAAACATCCTCCTCAGCCTATCTTACAACTTTACACAGAGACTTCGTCCCAAAAGAAACAGCTTGTAATTTTCTGATAACTGATCAACAACCTTTACAATGAGTTTCTTCATGAATTTATAGCTCTAGTGGAGCAGAGAAGGTAGGTGAAACACTAAATGAAGCATTAAACTCAAACAAGAAAGAGGTTCGAAGCCCATTTTGTTTAAACCCTGTGCATTTATCTCTGGCACTCTTTTGGATGCAAGAGTGGTCTTCTCCAGGCTTCCATTTACCCCGGTATGTCTCTGATGTACTTTGGCTGTAGTACTCTATGGTACTTCTACTGAATTAAACAAAAAACATAGAATCATGACGATAAGATCTGCCATACTGTGCAACAAATGTTGTTGATAGCATAGGACTGCTGTAGGGGGGAAACTTCACTTGGACACAATGTAGACTGGAACATTAATGTGTACCGTGTCCTTGCTTAGGAAGAAACATTCTGTTGATTTGAAACCTTGATAGCATTGTTTTCTGCGCACTGGACCTTTCATGCAATCCATGATGTCTTTGAACTGGTACCTTTGCCTTCTAAAATCCCTGAAAAAGTGCAAAAATCTTCTATTTCTTGCCTTGAACTCTCTGTTGCTCCCGTACTGTCTCTGTCGATGAAATATATGCTTTAATGGCTCTGGGAAGGTTTCGCATAGTTTAACCCTGCTCTTTAGATGGCGATCATATCAATCACCTTCCTAGGCTTTGCTTCGTTACTTTGAACTCTACACACGGTCCTTTCTGCATTTTTAGCCGCTATAATAAAGAATGTGTAATCATGGCGGCTTTCACCACCCGATAACCCTGCAAAACACAAAAACCTGCTAAGAAAACAATGCTAGGGACGCTTTGATGGCCTGCGGGATGGTGATGCAACCGTGGAGGAATGGCGAGAAATGATGTGGAAGACTTGCAGTGTGGTGGAAACAGTGGGAAATACAGTTGGAAGGTGGCGCAGATGGAAAATCAAATGAAAAACCTTAAATATCGACCTTGGAATGGAGTATATATGAAGGGACGTGCGAATATACGATGAAACATGTGGACTGGTGACGTGGCAGGAGACGGTCAACGACGGGCATGTGAATAAATCTGGACCGTCCGATCTCAGGGGGAGATCAACGGTGGGAAACACGTCGGAGGGTGATGGACAATGGGCCAGGGGTACGGCTACCTTGGTTTAACTTCCGCACAACTTCGCAGCGCGATCGCCATTGGATCGAGAGCCCCAGATCGGACGGTGTATATGCATATCGCGTCATGTCAAATGCCGAACGATAACGCGCGATGGGGGGGCGGTTTTTAAACAATGTCGGAGCCACATGTTGGGCGGTGAGTGGAATTGCTCCGAAAATAAAAATACCGCTCACCTCCGAAAGGCAGTGCAATAGAAACCGCCGGTTTTTGAATAGTGCGCGGATGCGGGGACCACCGGGAAGGTGAAAGGCTGACCGTTGATCTGCAGGAAAACGGATAGTGGATGCGTGATCGGGGCGGCAAATGGAGTGAACGGTGGACGACGGGCGTGTTGCGAAACAGCGCTGACCGTCAGATCTTACACAGATCGACGACTGAGATTACAGCGTGACCATTATAAAAATATTTCAATCGCATCAGATGTTTTTGAGTTCACAAAGGAAAAGGGCACGTATGAAACCTCCGATTGCGATAAACGCCCAGGGCTCAAACACTTGGTCTCGGGCATGGGAATATGGGGAAGTGGTTTGAGGGGCTGAGCCGAGAGGGGCTAAGCCTATGATAAGGTGGAAAGTGGGTTTTTGGCCCATTTTCAATGAAATTAAAGGCCAAATAGGGATAACTATAGAGGAAAAAAGGGGTTGCTTGGCCAAACAAGGGGAACTTGTAGGATTTAAAGTGAATAAATGTAGGCCTTTTGGAGCACAAATTTTGCAATCAGTGAGACCCTATAAAGGGAGTCAGCAGAGGGAATTTTATCAAAGGCAGAGGTACAGTAGACTTCAAGGATGATGTGTCTTCAGGGGAGATGCATTCCTTGAAGGCTTAAAAACAATTTAGCCCCCTACTTTGCTTGTCAAAAAATTTATAGGGGGCTAACAGTGGCTCCACATGGGGATGGCTTCTTCTTGAAGGAGTCAAGAATTCAGAGAATAGATCTTTGGAGTAGGCCAGATGCCTGCTGCTTGAGACATCTTTCTTCTTCGATTTCAGCTGCCACAATTATGAAGACATCAATTTAGCAGAAACATTCCCAAACAATCTACCTACCCATCCTACAATCCTAGCATTTTTTCTTCTTCTAGGGTGCATTTGGACTAGCAAACCCTTTACATCATTTTTATTTTTTACAAACAAGAAAATAAACCTACTCTATTTCTACCCTTATTGCTCCATGAGACCATATTAAACTGTTGGCCTCATATGTTTCTCTACCTATTCTAACATCTGTTGGGATTAAACTGTCCAACAGATTTCTTCTCTACATTCTACAGCAGAAATTTAAAAACAGTCAAACTAGGATTAGACAATCTAGTTTGTTGTGGATCCAAGGCATAAAGACAGTTGCACATGGATAGAAACTTGCAGAAAACTGAAAACAAAACTTTGAAGGCTTGAAATTTGAAGTTTGAAGCACCCTTCTTCTCTTTGTGACTCAAGTTTTGAGCTTGTTATAGTCACTTTATTTTTTTTAATTTCAGCTCTAGTTTTGGGCTTGTTAGAGCTGACTCTTTTTCTTCTTTGTTGGTCCAGGTTTTGGGCATGTTTGAACCAGCTATCTCTGCTTTCTTTGGCTCGGGTTTTGATCATATTAGATCCAATCTTTGCACTTCAGAGGTTCATGTTTTGAGCATGTCTGAACCTCTCCATTTCTCTGTTGTTTTTTTTTTAAATTTATTTTTTTGCAATGGTATGTACAATGGAAGTGGAAACTGGAAATTGGAAATTAGCTGAAGTAGTGTTTGAGAATCCTGCCATTGACAGGGCCCCCAAACGGCTCTGTACCATCTAATTCTTGTAGAAAAAAGGCATTTGGACCCACAGTGGCCTGGATGATGTAGGGACCTTGCCACAAACTGACAAACTTGTCGTGCTTTCCTTTGTCCTCTCTCCTTGAGTCCCACTTCAGAACTTTATCTCCAATTTTGAAATCAGAGGCCTTAGTTCTTTTTTCAAACAACCTTTTTATATTTTCCTGAACTTTGATTGCTCTGTTATAGACCTCTTCCCTTGTTTGCTGGAGATGGATTTTCTGGTTTATTCTCCTCACCATGATGTCTTCTTCTGTCTGTATCTCTTGAACAAGTCTGATCACTAGTATCCCAAGGCTGGTAGGAAACATAGCTTTTGTTCCACAGACAAGCTGGTATGGTGACATGCCAATGGATTTCTTCGTTGTAAGCCTGTCAGCCCACAAAGCATGCACTAACTTGTTATGCCATGACTTTTTTTTCTCTTCCAGCAGCTTTTTGATGATGGTCACCAGGCTCTTGTTTGATGACTCAGCTAATCCATTGCCCTGAGGGTAATAGGTAGTTCAATGACCGAGTGCTATTTGATACCTGTGACAAAAATCAACCATTTCCTTGGATCCAAAATCGGTAGCATTATCAATGATTATTTTCCTTGGGCAGCCAAACCGAGAGAGGATATGATCTTCTAGGAACCTAATGATGACTGAATTTGTGGCATTCCTAGTAGGTATGGCCTCTATCCACTTAGTGAAGTAGTTTGTGCCTGTTAAGATCCATTTGTGTTGTGCAGAAGAAGCAGGGTGAATTTTTCCTATGAAATCTAGGCCCCATTGCATAAAGGGACCTTCAACGGTGATGGGTTGTAGAGGTAAGGGGAGGAGTTTTATTTTGCCTTCAAAAATCTGGCATTTGTGGCATGAAATTACCATCTTATGGATATCATTGAAGAGTGTAGGCCAATACTAGCCAACTCTGAGTATTTTGTTTGCAGTGGCTTTCCAGTTCAAGTAACCTCCACACTCTCCTCCATGGAATTCTTGTTTAATCTTTTCTGCTTCAGATTCAAGAAAACATTTAAGCAATAGGCCATTTGGATTTTTCCAGTATAAACATTCATTCAAAATACAATAGCTTCTAGCCTTTAGCTTTAAGAATCTGGCCTTGGTCTTTGATAGTTCAAGAGGGGCATTGAGGTGTGTAAGCACATACAGAATGTCAGAATACCAAGGAGAGCTCTGAAAATTCTCCTCAACAGTGGGATCAGGTAATCCCTGCTGCTCATCCAAGGCATCTACCATGTTAATGTCAAGGGCTTGTAGATTTGATTCAGCCATTAGTTGAGCTAGGCCCTAACCTTTGATCAGTTTGGTGGGTTTTATCTCAAGGTCATACTCTAGGATCACAAAAATCCATTTGCCCCTCTTCCCATCTAGGTCTTGGGACAATATGTCTTTAACCACTATATTTGGCACATAGGCTATGGTGTGGGAATGCAGTATGTACACCCTAAAGTATTTCAAGGCCTTAATCAGAGCATAGGCCTTTTTTTCCATTATGTTGTATTTCAAGGGTGCATCCCTGAGTGCTTTGCTGAAGAAAGAGATGGGCTGTTCCATTCCCTCTAGATTTTTCTGCAGTAGAACTGCAGCTATCGTATGCTTGGAGGAAAATGAAAAAATCAGGAAATATTTTGAGAAATTTGAGCTAATTAGGACAGGAGCCTGGGTGAGTGCAATTTTAACTGATTCAAAAGATTTCTTAGCTTCAACAGTCCACTTAACTCATACACCTTTCTTCAGCATGTTATTCATATTTCTAAGGTGTTCAACTAAGTTGGGAATAAACCTCCTGAGGAATTTGATTTTCCCAATAAAGAACTGTAACTCCTTGATGTTTCTCGGGTGTGTGATTTGTAGTATTCCCTCAACTCTTTATGGATCTATCCTAATCCCTTTCTCAGATATGATGTGGCCAAGAAGCTTACCTTCTTGCATCCCAAATATAGTCTTTTTAGGATTCAGTGATAGACCAAACCTTCTACATTTTTCAAACACTCTTCTCAAGTGTTCTAGGTGTTCTTCCTCAGTCTTGGAATAGACTGTTATGTCATCTAGATAGATTAAAATGAAGTGTCCTATTTCATCTGAAAAAGCTATGTTCATTGCTCTTTGGAAGGTTGCACCAGCGTTCATCAATCCAAAAGGCATCTTTACATACATAAAGGTGCCCCATGGAGTTGTAAAGGCTGTCTTGAGTTGATCTTTTGGGATTACTAAGACTTGGTTGTAACCTGAAAAACCATCCAGTAGGGAGAACCTTTTAGAACCTACTACCCTCTGAAGAATATGTTCCATTTTTGGCAAAGGGTAATTGTCTTTGAGTGAGGCTCTATTAAGATTCCTGAAATCTATGCACAATCTGATCTCCCCTGTTTTCTTTCTCACAGCCACTAGGTTTGATACCCAATCAAATAACCTTATAGGCACAATTATACCTGCCTCATACATCTTCTTAATCTCTTTTTCCACAGCAGGTAATTTTTTGGGTTTATTCTGCGAAGTTTTTGTCTGAAGGGTTTCTGATTTTCTTTCAAGGGTATTTTATGTTGTATGATGTTCGTGTCATAGGCCCTTAAGTCCTCATAACTCCAAGCAAACACATCAATGAATTCCTTGAATAGGTCAATGTATTTCTTTTTCATGTTTGCAGGAAGGGACTTAGCCAATTTGATCATCTTGGGTTTATCTTTAGTGCCTATGTTGCATTCCTCGACATCAGAGTATACATGTTCTATAGTGGGATTTTTTGCTACATCATCAAAGTCAAAAAGGTCTTCTAAAGGTGCCAGACCTCGAGGTATGTTCTTATCTTTGGTCTGCAGCACCTCTACTTCTTCACTATTTTTGTTTTCACATTTTTCATTTGGATTTCCAATCTGTTTGTTTAAAGTGTTTATTTCTATGTTACAGGGTGTTTCTTCCTCATCTGAGGACTCTTCACTTAGGCAGCTATTGTCAGATTTAGAGTCTGAATCAAAAAATTCAAACTCGTTTCTGCCTACCAGGAAATATTCAATATGTTTATCGCCCTCAAAGACCTGCAAATATTTTTCATTGTCCGGCACTGCAAGTCTAAATTTGGTCTGAATGATGATCTATTGGTCACTAGGAGGTTTATGATACGAACTAGCCATGCAGGCTATTCCATTTGCAATTTCATTCTGAACTCTAGGGACAAACACCAGATCGTATTCCACAAAAGTTTTCAATAGATCCATAGCGTCATTCCTGTATGCCCTCAGTCTAGGAAATTTTGCTGTATATTCACCATTCACTTTTTTAATGATCAGCTCAGAGTCCCCATGCACAGTTATCCTACGGGCTCCTAGTTTTCTCAACAGGTTTAAGCCTAGGATAAAAGCCTCGTACTCTGTAATGTTGTTTGTACATTTGAAGTGCAGGTTACATGCATGGCTCTCTGTGTAACCACTCTCTGTGTTATGCACCCACACTGCTGCTCCAGCAGTTCTCTTGGTGCATGACCCATCGAAATTCATTTCCCATAAGGTTTCATTCTCGGGTTTATCATCGTTTCGTTCTTGGTGTGGTGTATGTGTTTGTGAAGGGTGATTAATCAGCTGACTGCATTCTGCTTCTGGTTCACTTCGAGTTCTTGTTTCAGTGCATTGTTCCGAGTTTCCTATATCATTCTCCTCCGAGTCTAGAGTAGCCATTATGTTGAAGCCCATGGGTTATGTTTCCTTGTTTATATCTCTATTTTGGGACCCTGACCTTTCTGAGGATTCATCATTACAAAGGATGAAGGAGTCAAGGTCTGTATGTACAAATTATAAAGGTGAATTTGCAAGCTTTTCGGGGCTACTAACCAGGAATTTCATTTGTTCCTCTCTGTACAGTCTTCTAAGTTGGCCAAAGATTGGGATTGTGGCATAGGCCCCATCCATCTGCATTGTTCCTTGTAGCTTGGCTCCCCATGATCTTGATAATAACATGCCATACTTTGGTGGCACATCTGCCACCACAACATCCATGACCATACATTTTGTTGGAATCTGGGTAAGGCTTACACACAGGTCTTTGATCAGGCCAAGACACTTTACCCTACTAGAATCAAATGAATATAAGTATTTATAGGGACAGGTTATCTCTAGGCCTAATATTTCCATCACTACTTTAGGCATCAGGTTGTATGATGCCCCAGAATCATGCATTGCATTGTGGAGAATCTTATCATGGATGTTGAGACTGATATAAAAAGGTGGCACTACCCCTTTCTTGAAACTTTCCTTCTATCTTTGGACGAAACAGAAGGGCAGGTTGATCATCACTCAGATTTACAGTGTCACTGTTCTCTCCTAGATTTAATGCTTTCAAAATTTGGCCTTTATATACATCATGAGTGGCCAGCTCAGAAAGTGGGATAGAGATTTTAATTTTTTCAATCTCATTCTCCAAATTGAAAGTGGACTGACTCTTTGGCATGTTCAACTCTGTTCTGTTAGTCACCACCTTAGTGGCCGAATCAGTGTGTTGATTCTCACTATGTATAGTGTTGGAAACTATTTTATCAGGAGTACTAACTGTAGTGTTAGTACTGCTTGTTGGTTGACCTTGTTTATCAATGTTTTTTCTGTCTTTTTCTTTGTTCTTTCCAGAACTCTCAGCTGTTGATTTGTTACTTTCAGCAGTCACTTTAGAAGTTTTCTCAGGCCTTTTCTTGATGGTAACCTCA